>VZTA01003757.1:4000-73721 GCA_013398855.1 Mohoua ochrocephala
GGAGAAACATGTCTCTTTACAATTCCAGAGGGCTACTCTGACATGAAGGTAGGATTGTACCTCTCCTACTGTCTCTATGGGATGATCGAAGGCCCTAATCAAGGAACTTCCTAAACTCAGCCAAAAATAGATGCTTACATTTAAAGACCTAAAAGGCATTTTATTTAGGGTTTTACTGTATAGGTCTACATCTGCTTAAGACACAAATGTCTGAGCTCTCTCACGAGAAATGTGAGAGTCATACCAGCTTTTTCCACAATAATCTAACAGCTCCAGCAGGTTTTCAGAAACTGGAGGCTGGGGTTAAATACTGTTTTCAACCTGAGAGGCTTTCACCACACTGCTCCCAAACCCCAACCATCTGCACAGCATTACTGTGGTCTCCTGCTGAGGCTGGCCTAGCATGAAAACACAAATACAACAAAAATCAGAGAGCTAGGAGAGCATACATGAAGAAACCTGTCTAATCAAATGGAGACTTTATTTATTCTGTCCATTATTTCTGTTTTTATTTAAATACTATTTAAATTATAACACACTGAAAGTCCAACAAGAAAAGAACATGTACTTTGGGTCTCTATTTTGCCTAAGAGAAGCTTCAGGAACTTTATACTTCTACTTAGAGGTTTCTGCTGCTTTACTGGAAACATAATGATACTTGAGAAGAGGCTGGTGGCTCCGACCTGCTAAAATCGAGCTGCTTAAAATCCATCTAAGCTATTTATGCAACACTGTCCTCCCTGTTAAATCGCTGGAAAGGTCCCCAGCAGGGCTGTGGCACCAGCCAGCTACCACTCCCCCCCAAATTCCCAGGGATGAATCGGGGCCCATTCCCAAAGGGCAATCTGGTAAGGGGTCCTGGTGCCTGGGAACTCTGCAGTCTGAATACGGACTGGTTTTAGCCCACTGGGTTCAGTACAAGACAGTGGTACTGGGCATACAAATTTCACTGGTAAATATGCACACCGAAGGTCTGAGCTCAAGTACGTTAACCTGAGCACTGAGTAGCCATTCCTCTGAAAAGGATCATGAAAAAATGACCCCATTCTTTTCCTTGCATACTCACAGATTGGGCTGTTCATTTTACTAAGTAGACTTGAGAAAAACATGTTTTATCAATTCTGACTTATGTTGGCAGTCCAGAGCCAGCAAAACAGGCGTGAGTTCCAAGAGTT
The DNA here is from genome assembly GCA_013398855.1 of Mohoua ochrocephala. Lineage (NCBI taxonomy): Eukaryota > Metazoa > Chordata > Aves > Passeriformes > Acanthizidae > Mohoua > Mohoua ochrocephala. Next base: position 5,176 of record VZTA01003757.1, read on the forward strand.
AATGATTCACTGGTTGAATTGCTGCTGGACTTCAGCCTTCATGGGAGATTGGAAAAACCCAGTGTTCCAAAGGATCTTAACAAAGAACTAGTACAGATGAACTGGACTATCATGCTGTCAGAATGAGAGGCAAGCAATATAGAGAAGACTATCATAAGAAATTTTGTAAAGATATGGTCTCCACTGCAACCTACTTAAGGCCAGCATGTAGAAGGAAGGTTTAAAAAAAAAAGAAAAAAGAAAAAGCAGAGCCTCCTAAAAGTGCAGCAAATCTTTAAGTTGCTAATTATAACCAAAATCTGTGAGAAAGTATTAGTGAGTTATGAAACTGAAATATAATCTCTTCAGAGATATGGAATAATCTATTTTCTCTTTTATTCTCTAATTGCTCTAGCTTGCTTTATTTATTATGGATTAATTTCTATTAATTGCTAAATGGCAGATGTCACTATGTGCTGAGTTCTCAGTGACACGAATTAGTACTTAAAGAAATCAAGGATCAATACTCATTTTACCCAGGGACTATGCGAGAAGTCACAGTAAAAGGACCACGGAAATTTCTGAACAAGCTAACAGGACATGTGAAGCTGCACCACGCATGTCCAGGCAAAAGGTACCATAAATTTCAGCTCAAGTCACAGTAAAAAATCCAAGGACAAGTTCTACTGCATAACAAAAAAGAATTACAGCATTTTTATAGCATAAGCAATTACTGCACTGTTCCCTCAATGAAACAGAAATTGACCCTTCTGCTGTAAATATTTATACTTGTTGCTATAAAGAAGTGACAATTATGGGAATTAATAAAACCCAATCCCTTCTCTACCACAGACATCCTCAAACAAGTTTACTGGCTGCCTTACAGGTTGTAAAACTATGATTTGGAAAGAGCTGACCCTACAGCACACAATTCAGGCCTTTATGTTTACAGGCCCTTAAGTAATAGAAAGGATGCTCGTTGCAAGCAAATTAAAGAACGGACAGTAAGTTCCCTTCATGCTCTTTAAATCCTGTAGTCTCCAGTATTTTGAAAGGCTGTATTTTGAACATGGCAATTCAGAATATTAGTGAGTTAGTAATAATGCTACTTGAACGTGTATAGTTACATTATTTCAACATAACCATTTCTTTATCACAAATCCACCTAATATCCAGACTGTTTTATCTGTGAGCTCTTGAAAGGCCAGAGTTCACTTTTCATTTTATTGAGAAGCTTTCCAAATTCTGCTGATAAATGTACAGTTCTGATACTTCTCTCCTCAGCTGTGTCTACACAGGATTTTCTTTTTTCTCATTACTGCGTTACCATGTAATGCCACTGGGAATAGAAGGAAATTACAATAACATGCCAGCATTACATAATGTGCAAGGCAGGAATTGTGAGAGGACATAGCTAAAAATGCAGATATTGCAATGTCTTTATTTGCACGTGCTCTTGCCATGTTTTTGCCCACAGAGAACACTAACATCTCTTATTGTTGCCAATCAGCATTCTCCCATTTCAAAACTCATTTGTTCACATATCCTGAATTTATAATTATACTCATGATGTCTGCCTTTATAATTCATGCACAGTAACTAACACTTACCATGCAACATAGAAACTCAGATTGAGATATCAGGAACTTTGAAAAGTGGACTGCAACTTTGAGGCCCAGGCCTGCGGTTACAACGTGCTCACAACAGCAATGGAAGTGTCTCATGGACTTTTTACAGTAATGGAAAGTATCTTGAAACTTTTGTATTCGGTGTTTGAAATCCTGCTGCTTTCTGAGTTCCTATGATACCTGCATGTATTTCCAAACAGCCTGGCTAGCTTCCTAGTTTTTCTTTGGATTTCTTATTGCCAGTGAAACAATTAAATCTGCTGACCTCCTGACCAAGTGATTGATTTTTGTAAAGATGGCACATTTTGAGAATAAAGGTAGGCAGTGGCTTTTCTGGAAGGCTGTCAGATTGGAGGTTTCTTTACACCATTTCAATTTCCTGTGAATCATGCTGTTCTTATGCCAAGGACCATGTGTAGATAACCTTCATTCCATCTGTGACAATGAACCAAGTATTTACAGGATGCTTTTAAAGGTCTGGATTAGGCCAATAAGAAATGTATGTTTCTGTGAAATTTGGGCAAACTGAATATCTCATGATGTGTCCCTCTGACAAAGAGTGAAACAAGTGCTTATCGTTTTAGATAACATGTAGTTTGAAATTTCTGTGGTAGCTCCCAGTTGTACTGCAAAGTTGGACTATCTTATTATGGCCTTTTGAAGTATAATAAATGCTGCTTCTTCAAGGTAGAGAGATTTAAAGTATGTTTCAAAATTAAGCACTTCAAGTAAAGAGATGTTTGCTTTATTTTCCCATAAGAGTTCTTATTTAAGCAAGTTGAAGAAGTTGGGCACACAGGTGATAAGGGGCACACGTGGAGAGTACACAGCTTGCCTTCACTCTAGAACACTTAGCTTTCAACTCACATCAGTCAAAGTTTATTCGTTTCCTTCTGCATGCTTTGTTTAAGGTACTTTTAAATTACACTACTTGGAAATTGCTGCAATTCACTCCCTCTCGTCCTGTCTGGGCTTTGCGGCCCCAGATGCTGCTGGACTGATCCCACATACTCCCAGCAGTCAGAGCAGGATGTACTCTGGTGTCCCAAACACCAAGTACTGCATCCACAGGGATTTGCTAGCTGACACATGTGGTCATCCTGTTCTTTCATTTCAGACTGGAATAGGAAAGTACCAAATGTCTGTGGTGTCTGAAAGAGCAGAAAGGTTGGCTGAATGGGCCATTAACTGGCCAGAAGAGTTTAATGGGGCAAATCCAGCTGAGCCAAACTCTGTAATAATGTAATATGAAAGTAATATGAAAGAGAGTTCATGAGGCAGAGTAGAGCCTGGATGGTCTTGCTTTCTTTCTTACTCATTTTGCTCCTCTCCCAGTCTGCTCCTCACAGAGGCTTGCTATCACCAGGTGATTCCAGTGTTATCTGAGCCAAAATCTTTGGGATGTTTACTATTAAAGCTTTTTGAGGATGTGGCACAGAATAGCAGGAAGAGGGTGGTATGGGGACAACATTTTGCTGCTTATGTAAACAGACAAAAGAAGTGGAAACACTACTTGACCTTTACCATGGCAAGACTGAATAGAAATAGGTGCAAGAAAGAAAACTTGCTTCTCCTGCTGAAGCTAAAACTTTGCAAGAAAACATTTTTCAGAGGAGGGCACAAGAACCTTTTATAATGGAATGTGACAAACAATCTGAAGTTCTTTCTAACACAGATGAATGTACAAATAGCACTAAATGCATGCAGCAACCGAGTGTTGCAGTTCTCATTCCTGTGTATGAGCCAGATGTTTGCAATAAATTAGCATTCCTTAGTTAAGTATATGGCACTGACCAATTTAAACATTTGCAGAAAATTTGGCCCCAGAGTCTTCTAAACTTTAGGCTAACTTGCCCTGAAGAAGTAAAACGTACAAATGGTATTGCCTTGGAAGAGTGAGTCCCCCCTCAACGAATGTTGAGCAGCCCTCATGGAAAAACTATTTGCATTTGTATGTTTTTCATGTAAATTCTTCAAAACTTTACTGACTCTTACATTCAAATATCCGAAAAAAGAGAATATCCGCAGTAAGACATATATTACACAATTTCCACAGAGCGATCATCTTAAATGAAACATTTTTTGTTTCATTTAAGCCTTGCAAATTACAATCACTCTAAAAATCAAAATGGCTTAGCCAGCTGTTAAAGAAGTGCATACATTCATCATTACTGAATGCATTACTGCTTTAAACATATATAATTCCAAAATAATCCCCTTGAAACAAAGACAGCAACAAACATAAAACATGCTGGACCTGAAATTGGAGACAAAACAAGCAGTACTTGTTGTATTAAAAATCTGACAAAATACATTTCAATCATGTCCAGTCTTAGGAATTCTAAAACAACCTGGAATGCCATTTGGCCTTCATGATTAATGTGTACTTTATCACTGCAAACAGAGCTTTCTGAACATTTCTATAAAGTCTGTTTTTTGAATCAACATTTAAACAATCAGCGTTACGTCTTCTCTCCTTTGAGGCTGTGCTGGTTGTGTGCAGATCCTAAGTGGCATAAAATAACAGGATTTTTCTTACTTAAGAAGGGAAAAAGAATTTATTCACAGGAAAAAAAGCTGGACTTCGGAATGACCTCAGGTATCAGCTTTTTTGACTTGAATGGCAGAGTTTGTGCTCTCCTCTTCCATCTCAGGAACTGAAGAATTTTATGTGTCATGGTTGATGTGTTGATCAATAAAACAACAACAGTCATTTACACTGCAAGTTTAGTGCAGTTTCAAATATCTGCATTAACCAAGCCGGCAGCTGTAGCAGAATCAATAGACAAGGCATCTTGCCTAGTGGTGGGGATAAATGAAGTATGACTAAACTTTTAACACCCAATGAATACAGATTAAGATGATAAAATCCATATGCAGAATGTGTTTTGCAAGCAGTGTGCTTGGAAGTGGAATGTACTATAAAATGTTAAAAGTATTAAGAAATTCTTACTTTCATTTTCACTCTGCTTCACTCAGCGTTTACACTCTAAGTTTGCAGTCAGCATTCATTTTATTTTAAGACCTGTTGCAAAGGACCTCGGTAAATTTGCTGCTGTGTGTTCATCTGTCAGTTCTATAGCTTCATGTCACTTTAAATCTCTCCTCCTATTTCCCTAACCACTCATACACTTATTTGGCACACTTTCATCTCCTAACGAGCTCCTTTCTATTGTCAGGGAAGTTTCTGATATGTCACTACTGCTAAAGGAGCCGATCATCTTTAGTTCATGATGTAGATAAAAGGAATGAAACAATTTTTTTATTAATAGCCTAATATGTTCATGTTTAAACAATGACTCCAACTTGTATCATTTTCATCCAGGTGCTTGAATTCAGAAGGACTGCACTATAGCTTTGTAAGATAAAGTCAGACAAACATCAAATAATTCTGCTTTTAATCTAACCTGCTAAATCAGTTTTATGAAATGTGCTCTAATGTTTTCTGCTTTTTTTACTCAGGTGGTTCAGACTTCTGCGATGTGCTAGATTTTCTTTTTAGAAAGCTGTCTGAATGAACGACTGGACAGCATTTCCAAAATGCAGACCTATGCACATATAATATATATAACTAATAGTAAAAAACCCGAGTTATGTGAATTGTATGAATATTCTGAAGAAACCCAAAACCCATTTCTTTTCATTCAGGCATATATGAGCACACCAGATCTGTATTTCCCAAACAGAAATTATCAAAAACTTCAGCATCAGGATGAAAATATTTGATAGCCACTCAGTATAGATAGAAACTCTTCCTACAGTAATGAAAGAATTAAGGAGGATACACAACTAGACAAAAGGAAAAACATCCTACTGCTCTGAAAAAATCTTTCTCTCATCTTTGTTTTTTGTTTATTCAGAGTATTGAGCTCATTACTGGTTCTCATTTAAAATAATCTAACCATTTCCCTGTCTTCTTCACTGAAAATCACGCATCTTTTATTCTAATTAATAAAAAACTTACACAGTACCATGTATCTGGCAGGGAGATAAACCTCTGAAAACTGGAAATTCATTAATGGATGCTATATAACACTAAGGAGTCCAAGACACTGATTTCCCAGGTTGATTTTTTAAATTATTATTTCTGCTATCATGGTCAAATAATGTAAATACTTTATGAATGTTACAGTACACACTGTTTAAATTGGCTAACTTACTAAGAGTTGACTATCTTAAATCTGCGAAGTAAACAAGAAGACTGAATATTAAAGACAGTAGCTCAGCATAAAAAATGTGATATGCCCTTGAACTTATAACACTGCAGTAAGCAATTACCTTAAAGAAGCCACACACACAACAGAACTATGGCTTTGTTCCTTATCTTCAAAGAACAAGCCACTTGCATCTGGATCAAATCCTTTAAACAATACATGAACACTTAACATCAAAGCACTTTCATTTTCTTCAGTTACTTAATTTAATTAGAGCTAATACAGACACGAATTTAGACACTGATTGCTGTGTAGAAAATCTCCAGAAAATATGTTCAAGAAATCAATCAGTTTGGTTTTTAATTTTATAAAGAATTTTTTCCCCCAGTACCTGACAGGAGCGCCTCTGCTCTGTGCAGGTTTCAGCAAGACTGTCACAGTGCTGTCAGTTTGATTCAAAGGTGTTTCAAGTTCATATGGTGGCATAGAGGGTGCTAGAATAAGAAAAGAAAAGAGGCAAATAAAATCATTATTCCTGTATTTCTTCTTTCAAGAGCTCTATCTTTATTTGAATATGCAATTTTTAAGGCTTCTTCAAATACAAAGACCATATTACAAGTCTAAGATGCTTTCTGTTACAATTCAAGTGTGAGGCAACTGTTAAATAACTTCAGGAAAAAAATAAAGAACAAATCCTAAATAAAGAAATACCAGCTCGCTGCCAATTTCAAGACAGGAAACAGATACCAGAGCGAGTAAGTTTGCAGAAACTATTGAGAATCCATGACTTGGAAATGAAAAGTTATCTTAAGCACAGCATCTGCAAATGTGCATGCTGAAGTGACTACAGTTTTTGAAACTGAGCCCAGCTTTCTCAGTATGTCAGTTGTATCAGGATGCACTCTCAGAATTTGTTTTTCCTGGAATTTTAACTAGTGCTATAACTGTTATAGCTATAAGTAAAGCTGTGTCTATTGTCCACCAAGCCAAGAGTTCACCTTAGTTCGAAGCCCCACTCAGCACTTTTGCAAACCGCGTCTTCATTAAAGATTTACAGGTGTGATTAAAACAAATGATGCCTCAGTTATTGCCTTTTACTGTTGCTACTTTCTTCAGTGCTATCGTCTACTCGCATTTGGATCATTACATTGGAGAGAAGGCTACTCAGTTAATTGGTTATTTGACAGGCTGCCGTATCCTTATTGTTCAGCTGTTAATGATGATGCCCAATTAACAGATTTAAAGGCTACAGGAACAAAAAAAGTGGTCATTGCAATGGTCTCTACTGACTGCAGGAATAGTGCAGGGCAATTAACTTCCCTAAACTAATTCCCTCTTAAAAGGGAAAATGCATTTGGTGGAGAAGAAGATCTTTTCCTTAGAAGCTTCTTCCAAAGATTCATTTCTCAACTTATATGGTTTCATCTTGCTGGATACTTTGTGTGTGCCATACCAATAGAATGTATTATGCTCCACATACGGGTAATATGAACCTCTAGCAAATTATTTTCAAGTGTATTTTCCAATCATTTTCATTTTCCCAGTAGTATCTGCATGTACTTGAAAGGTAAATGATTCTCTCTCTCTTTATCCATAGCACCCTACATATCCAAGTAAGGACTGCATTACGGATTGCTTTGTACTCCACAACTCCTCAGTCTGCTGTGAAAACATTAAAATCTTCATTGCTTTGCATTGCTATTCATCAGTTTTGAAATATTTCACAAATAAAAAAAATTAATTTTCAAAAACCTCCTTGTAAGCTCAGAGGGTTTTATTCTGTTTACAATCCTGGATATAAGGCACTAACATTTAGACTAATCATTTTAAGTCATTTGGGCACCCACTAAAGTCATACTATTACACACTACTTTAAAGGTTCAGGCACAATTTGCAGTTTTGAATACCCAAAACTTGTTCACACAATACCCCATTCTCAACCTGACCATGCTGAAAACAATACTGTATCTCCAAAAAGCTGTATGAACTCTGAACATTTTTTGAATACTCTTGTCATTTCTTGTCCTTGGTCTCCTGCCCACATCCTAGCAAGTCTTTTGATTTTCCTAATTTATGACTCCTACATCCCTACTTGCTCTCTTTACTAATTTTAGTGTCCCTGCAAAAACCAAAACTGTCTTCCTGTCCCAGGAAGAGTTGTGGTTCTCCCAGTCATAACCTTTAGTCCTGGATACTTTTTCTCTTCTCCATTTTTCCCTGTCTACGTTAGGACTCTTCCTCCTCCACACTGCCTATATATAAAGGAGCTTATCAATAAGCAGAGAAAACAGGAAATATTCACATAATTGTAAAATAAAACACAGCAACTCTTTACAGTACATAAGAGTACTATTCAAAACACTTAAGACAGGAAATTTAGAAATTTTTATTTAGAAGAAAATGCAGTCTAGAATTAGACAAAGTAAAATGCAGAAATTGGTCACAAATTGCACCTAATCTGTTCCAAAAAACAGTGAAACCTTTCATCCAGAAATGCTCAGAAGTTCTGTTTCACATCTGTCCAAAATGGAGAGCACTGGCCACATAAAAGAGCCTCAAAGCTTTCCAGTGAGACAATGAGATCACAGCCAAGAGCACTGCAAAGAGGGTTCCATATTCTACAGCTAAAATGCCAGTCATGACTTTTCAACTATATTAAAAGATACACACATTTTGTTTCTATTTTAAATTCATCAGGGATTGGTTTTAATTACCTATGGGCAAGGCATAAACACTCCTTGTTAGTACAATACCTAAGAGGAAGCAATGGGAGGGGGGTGCAGACAAGACAGTTTGGAGAACCTTGGGACACGGAGACTTGGAGGTTGGCCTCACCCTCAAGCACGCCTGCAATGCCTGTTCCCGCTAGGGAATTTCTGTTGGTGACATATCATTTTAGAAAACAACAATTTAAGATCCAGTACTATCCCCAAATGTCCAGATTCTCATCCATACTCAATAGTCTCCATTCCTCATTCTAATAAGGGGTGGTCTCGTCATCCTAACTCATATAAAGTTTTGCTGTGTCAGAAATTGATTTTTGACAGAGAAAATTTCTGCTCGGTATAGGAAAGGGTATGGAAAACAAACTCCCTCTTTACTGATCAGTGTTAATTATGTCTCATGTTCCATACAGAGTTAATTGCCTAACTTGAAAATTAACAACGTTTTTGTTTCTCTACAAACACCTGCACTGGCAATAACTTCTACCTTGCATTAACTGCCCTTTCTTACAATAAGATAGAAGAAATCATTCTATTTCTGATTAACACGTGTCAGTTTTTTTCATTCCAGTGAGGACAGAAAATGAGGGATGGGGAAGAAGTACACAGAATGAGAGTCAAAGAGAAGATTTTGTACCCAAATGCTTTCTGGAAAGCACAGTTGACCACAAATAGGTAAGGCAATTTTCTATAAATATTATCAAGAGGCCAGTTTATTATTGAACTGCCAGTTTAATTCTGAAGCAGACTGCAGAGAAGCGAAGAATAAAGGGATTTCAACCGTAACTTTGCAAAATATTTTGTCATCAATTACATAAGCATTTTGGAGGATGCAATAACATTCCACCCCCTCAACGAAGTGCTCGTGTGCCTCAAGAGAGGGCTTGAAATTTTGGTCAAGGATCTGCAGAAGTGACAGAGTCATGCTGCTGTCATCTGAAAAACCACTAGTCCTGATGTTCTTGTCTAATCCAGTTTCATACCCACTTCAGTCCCCACGCCTGTTAGGAATGCAGGCAGCCTGGCAGCTAACTACAGTTTCTAAGCGAGCTCTACACCAACAGCATCTCTGCTCTACTCTCGATTGTTCATGGCTCATTAAAGAGATTTTCCAGCACTGTTACTGTACTAATTTAGAATCATGTCAAGGCTGACTAAGCTCTGAATGAAACCCTCATCTTCGGGTCCAAAAAACCCCTATGCTAAACGCTGCCACTGCAGCTGGCACTGGCTGCAAGCACATAATTCATAGGGGTTTCTTGAGTGATATTGCTGCAGTTGTGAACAGGAATTTCAAAATACCAGCTAATATCTAAGCACTTGGAAGTTCTTCAGATATGGTAATATATGTCACTTTGACATCTACGGGGATGAACGTGTTCTTCCCTTTTTCAATTTGCTGCTTGTTAAATTCGAAGGAAGTAAACAACAAAAGAATTACCCAACTCATTATCATAAGGAAATGATAATATTCTTTGATCGAGTACCTGATATTTTAGTCGTGAACTGATTTGTTATTGGAGGTCCGAAGCCTTTAGCTGTGCTGGCTCTGATGGTAAAAGAGTAGGTAGTGCCAGGATACAGTCCAAAAAAGAGATAGTGCGTTTCATTTCCTAGCTTTGAGACTCGTCCACTTTGATTGGATAAATCTATTTCTGGGTCAAAGGAACTGACTGCTTTGTAGGTGATCTGCAAAAGAATAAGAAAGTTATAAACTGCCTGGAGCAGATGGACAGAGATTGCATCTTTATCCAGTAAACCCTTCTGATGTATGCGCTGTCAAACATTTTATGATAAGCTATCTTACTCTCTTATACCCTTCAAATCCCGAATCCCACGAAGAGGCACAGGAACCGAGTCGTAACTTGTATGAGTTATTACTTTTATAGATATAGAGACTTAGAGGCAGCTAGATTACAACTCTAAAGGACGGGTTCAGGCTTATGATAATTCCTTCAAGATGCTGGCTTTAACAGTGGCACATTTCAAACTCATCTTACTTGTTGGTTTTGATTAAGCACCAGTAACAAAACCAAAACAAACAGGTAAAAACTGAGCAGTGAGTAAGAGGGGGTGTAGCCCCCAAGTTCCAGCTGACTTCATTAGAATTACACTTTGCCCTGAATAAGGTTATCTGTAAAAAATGATAAGGGCAGCTTAAGGCAAATTTTTCAGAAATTGGGTAAAGCTTCTATTTTAGTCTGAAGCTTAGCTATTACAATTGCTAATTTGGATTTTTTTCAGGTTATTATATTGTACCTAGGTCAGATTCTCATTTGGAGGAAAGAAAAGATAAATGTTAAGTAATATATGCAGAGTGTATATTGTATCCTTAGTTCCTTCCTTGATTCAAACAGTATTTTTAGTTTTCATTAGAAATGTTAATGTAAGTTCACAGTAAAACTTGATCCAGACTTCTTCTATTAATTACTGATTTTTATGCACTGTAATGAGAATTTAAAAATATGAAAGCCATTTAAAAATATGAAAGCCATTAAAAAATTAGAAAGGTGAAAATGATTCACCCCTCCTTTTTGCTTTTAAAGTTTCATTTTTATGCGAATAATTCCAAAACCCTTATTATTAAAAGTGATAATTGACATTCTTTTTGCTATACTTGTTCAATATCATTTTAATTAAGAAGAGCCATAATACAGTACATAGACACATCCAAGTGTCGGTGTTACCCACCTTAAACACTTGCAATTTACTAAAACCTCTGACCTAATGAAAATTGATTTTTATATGAGCCCTCTAATATAACATCAATGAAGTGCTGAAAATTAGTAATAAAAACTTTCATACAATTTAGATAAACCCCGACCTTAATTCAGCAGATATAGGCATATACTCTACAAATCCTCATCCACAGACCGAACTCAAAGCACCTTAAAAAGCACCCAAGTAACCCTTCTAATTCTAACAGAGGACAGAAGATTAAACTACCAACTCTCTGAACTTTTATCAGTAAAGAAATTAAGGTAACATATCGCTCAGGTGAATCTCCCTATCTTGTGCCAAGTGTTGTTTTGACAGCTTATGGGAGAGTGCGTCACAACTTTTTTGTTTTAGATTTTAAAACACAGGATGGACAACCACCATCACAACTAAATAACTTAAATACAGACTCTGCCATCTACGTTGGATTCTTATAAAATTTTTGCAGTGTTTAATTATTAGATAGCTAAGTGGCTGATGTTCCACAGTGAATTAAGTTCTTCCATGGATCGTGCAGAACACAGGCCAAGCTCTGAGTGCACCTGTCCCAATACAGCCGATGGAGTTTTGTGTGTGTATACATCTAAGGATAAACTGCCTGGGTACAGTGGGTGCACTCCTCAGCAATGGAATCAGACATGCAGGGATGCTCCTAAGTAGAAATGGGATACACCACTGTGTGTTTCTATGTACATAAACCTAGCAACAGTAACAACATTAGCACTTCACTAAAACATTCTGATTCCTGAATACAGGCAACTGTCAAACTAGCTAGAAAGTTGTTAGCTTTACAAAAAATCAGTTTATACTTTTTCATAACATTTTATCCTCTTACAATAAAGTAGTTTTCAAAACAGTATCAATAGGTTACCATTCAATTTAACTTTTCTTTTACACCGTATCTCATTTAGGTGTTTTTTTTTTTAAACAAAGCATTTCAATACCAATTTTGTAGTGAGGTCAGGTAAGAAGCTTAACAGTGATTACTGTCTGACAGCTTAATCTGTGCAGTCTTTTGTCAATTTTTCTAAGAGGTATTCAGGCAGAGGTTCCACATGAGAAAAAGCAGTGATTTTTAGACATCTAACAACATACAATCTTTTTCAATTTGCATTTTAAAAAAGTTAATTTTTTTAAAATTATGCCTGCTTGTTTCTATTATAATAGGCTTCCTGTAATGACTCCTATCTAAATGGGATGTTGACTGTAACTGCTGTCTTATGTCTCTTATTTTTTAATGAATTTGCTAAGATCTGTCTTTCAATCTTTTAAATACTTGATCTAGAGTACTAGATAGAATGTTATATCCTGTTATCAGTTTTCCTAAACCTGGTAACTCAAGGACATGCTGGGTCCTGAGTAATTTGCTCCTACATTATATTTACTTTTAAATGGCTACCGTTTTTAAAATGAAGTTAATTTTACATAAACTGTAAAAACACACTAATTTTCTTATGATTATGCATTTTGGAAAAACAAAACTAGACATAAAACGTGGCAAACTTCTAGATACCTCATACAAAGTAATCACACCATATGTTTGCGCCGGCTCTCTCCACTGAAGGAAAATCTTCTCTTCAAAGGTACTCCCTTGAATGGATTCAAGTGGCACAGCACTCGGGACTAACAGATTGGAAAAAAGAAAAAAAAAAGTGGTTTTAAGGAAAATTTCAGAAGGACATGCTCTGTTTAAATATTTGTACTGCTGAGGCATAAAAACCATCCCACTATAATTTCCCCAAAGACTGAAGCAAAGGCCAGGGTAGCTCGGGAGGAGAATGATTTATTTAACAAGACAGTGCCATTATGTGTCACCTTCAGTGTAAGAACAAATTAGTGAGCATCACACATTTCCTGTAAACCTCTATTGATAATTTAAAAAAAGGACAAATCCGCTTTTTATAAGGAACTAGGGGATAGCTCAAACAGAAATTTTTGCAAATAAAATCTACTTGTGATACCTACTTATCAACAGCGTTACTTCCCAAAGTGGAAAACATATTAAACATTCATATATGAAAATGGACAGGCATTGAAATAACAAGGTATAGTTTCAGAAGACTGAACCAGAAAAGTTATCTTGGAAAGATGAGCCACATATTGCATAGAACAGCCACGCTCACTGACATTAGGCCTGAAGACCTACAACAGGATGGACATAAGAAAAGTGTGAAAGAGTCAAACTAAAAATCTGACATTATTAATTTTTCTTAAAGTTTCTTAATGTGGGAGAAAGGCCTGTGAAGAGCCAGGGATGTCACAAGGTTCTGATGCAAGGTTTGTCAACTGCTCTTGGGTATCTACTCGTGTTTCCCGTTTGTTCTGCAGCCATTGCCTTATCCCCAAGACAATGCAATTTTCAGAGGAGACATGTAAACAGCACATGGATGTGTATCTGTGATTTTATTTTGCAACAACACTGGCAAAGTAATGTGAAAAAAAAATCCTGAAAAATGCACACAGGACTGTTGTGAAGCAACAGGCATTAAGGGGCATTAAGGCACTTTTCCACAAACTCTGTGTCAAAATCCAGTAAGAAGATACATGTAACATCTTCTACTTGCTACAGAAAAAAGGTGGAAGCCCCTTTCCGCAGTAGTTGAAATAACTTCTCAGAGCCCTGAGATTTACCCAAATGGTTAAGGAAGAGGAAGATCTGCAAGAAAGACATTTGGTGACTCCTTCCTGTTGACACTTCTGGTACAGAACCACCTCTTCCTACTGTTCCATGCTGTTGGTATGGGAGTTTACAAGGTTTAAGACTTTGTTGTCACCTCTCCATAGCTCTCCACAGAGTTCCTTGCTCCACCAAGTGCAGAATCCTCAAGGTTAGGTGATGGTTTCTGAACTGGTTTACCAGTCCTGCGTGCACCGGTAAAATGACACCTTTAGGGCAACCTTAATTCTGGGCACCAAACCTTGTTTCCAAGTAGGAGAGAACTGGCAAAACTCATTTGGAATCGTGAGGTCAACAATTTATGTGCAAAGGAAGAGGAATGTAATATGGCGTAAATTAGCTGGAAGTAGAGCAAAGCACTGTGGTAACCTCTCAAATTATCTGAAGGTCATAAACTCTAAGCAGTTGAGCCACAGAATGGGGTTCAAACACTGGCAGAGGTCACCTAGAGATGTACTCAAACTCTACTGTACAAGGCCTTGAGCAATCTGCTACCACTTGATCTTCTCCGAGCAGAAGGTTGGACTAAATGAGCTCTGGAGTCCCTTGCAACAAACATGATTGTGTGATTTGAAAAATTATGATGATTATTTGGGTCAGTATACTCTATTGTTTTACACTCAGACTGTTATACCTCACTGAATGCATACAGGACACTAAAAAGTTGTAACTTTTTTCAAGGTATTCTCTCAGACACCGATGCTGGTTTTTAATAGGTCCTGAAATAACATCAAGTTCCAGAGGGCCAGGAATAAGAATTTTTAGATAAAGCACACAAACATCCCAGACAACAATAAGCTCTTTAGCGTTGTCATCCTACAACTGAACCGAATTAAATTTAGAGCATGACAGCACAATTAATTCTAATTAAACATTTCTTTTTGTTAGCTATGCTTTGTTGAATCTGTTGCATTAGTAACTATATATTCCCAAATTGTTTAATTTATTCCCTCATATATTTTGATTAGAAATTAGTACTACATAAAACCAATACAGCATGTATTAAATAATTTAATAGGCTTAAATGACAGACTTCAAGTATTTATTATAAAAGGAGCTCATCATCGCTGAAGTTTTTATTAGAAATATTTCCAACATGTTTGAAGTAAATCTGTCATTGATCTGGAAGAAAATACAAATCCATTCCTGTTCAGATTGCAGATGATAAGAATGGAAAGAGGACAGATCTAAAGCGATGGCAGTCATTTGATAAGGTTCCTTTTAACTGTGCACGTTTAAAATAGCAAAAGCAAGGTCAAAAAAACTAAGGTACACTTGTAGAGGGAACTGAGGGGCTGTATATCAGCACAGAGTATTCTGGAAAGGTGAAACTGATTCCTGGTGCACGACCAATTCAACAAGGATGTCCCATTTTGGTATTGTAGCTAAAAGAGCTCCAGTAAACTCTCTGCATGTGTAATCAAAATAATATCACAGAAGACCTGGGAGGATGGTATAACCTTTTCATGCAATATTATTAGACCGTTGAAGAGACACATTACCCAATTCTGCTGTCTTTGTTTCAAAAAAGACATTAGCAAATCACATTATTTATTATTTATTATATTTATTATTACTCAAAATAAAATAAGTTTAAAAAAAAAGAGATATGAAAACCCCATGTGAGTTGAAAATTATTAAAAGGAAGGGAATATCTGTATATTTCAATGCCTGGACATGGGATATAGTGTGAAGAAGCAACTAACAGTGTCCAGTTGTTAGAAAGCCAAAGACAGAGAAACTGAAACCACAAATCAAGAACAAATATTTAGTGCTGCGCACATCACTTAGTAGAGGAGCTTACATGAGGGTACTGTTGACAATCACCTGAAATTTCTAAAAACTGATACTGGAACTTAAGAGAAGCAGAACATAGATCAAGCAGAAGTTACAAGTTTAATGATGAAATGATTAAACTATGTGGGATGTCATAGGTTATGCGAAAGATCACTGTAATAATGGAGCTTTATTAAAACTGGTGCAGTTGGTGGAAAATCTGTTACAAATTTTAGTGAAAGTAGAATGGGCACTTATACAGAGAATTATGCTATCAGGTCGCATACCATATATACGTGTAAATACAAAAACTCACCATCTTCGTCGGTTTGCACTACAAGTTCTTGGCTTTCTTTCCGTCCTTCAGGGTTCATCAATACCAATTTGATGCTGACATTTGTGTACGGTGATAGATTGGTAATTGTGTGCTGGGGATGTGAACTTTCCGTATCCCAGCTGACTTCCTCTCTCACTTGCTCCTGTCCTCCAGCCTGGTAGCGGTAATGCACTGTGAGGTTGTACCGATGGCACCGCGTGACATTATATCCAAATGGCTCCCAGCAAATAGTGATCTGTCTGGATTTGATCTCCACGACCTCCAGCCTTCGTGGCCCACGCATCGGATCTGAAAAAATTACCGGCATAATTCTGGTGTGATTACTTATTCATATTATAACAGTGACGTGCAAGATAAGAAGTTGTACAGTTCTACAAATATGACAGATAAGCAGAAACAGAAATCCATTGCTTTGTAGAATCACAGTATAATAGAAGTATAGGCTCTGGAAAAACGGGGAAAAATGGAGAAAAGAATGAGAAGCGTCTTTGATGAAAAATGAAGAGCAAACAAAACACTAAAGAGAGTTTTTATTCTTCAACTCAAATTGCATGATACACTTGAAATGACACTTTCTTACCTGTTGCTTGCAAAAAATAAGCATGTCCAATTTCTTTTGCACAAATTATTTATGTTAACACTTTTAGAGCAAAAACCTGCACAAACCAAGTATCTAAAAAGAAAATGTAATTTCAGAGAAAACTTGCAAATACGTGTTGATTTTCTTGCAGGACTGTTTATACAAAGGCTAGATGGTTCTTCAGCTATTTCTTATTCATTTGCTTTTAAGTTAGACTGAATGCAATTACTCAATCTCTATTTGTCTAGGACATTAAGTTAATATTCCAATTTCTTTAAAATAGACCATAGGGGTTTTTCCCACAAAAACATTAGCTGTTACTAGTGCAAATACCTCAGTTTGCTGTAGTGGTTTAGCAAAGACACAAAATAAACAAGATATTCTCCTGCATCTGTGCTTTTCTAGACATCTCCCAATTGAAAATGAGCCATCAATCAAAACCACCAAAATCCACACACAAGCACCAAAGACTGTGGTTGATGAAGTTAGATTTTCTTCAATCCTACTGGTCACAGCAATTGTGATAGAAGAGTGAATTAAAATTTCCACCATATTACAGCAGAACCACTGAGCTCACACCCCCTCCCAGTTTCAAAACACTGTCATTAACAGAGCTATTATAGATATTTAGCAATAATCTGGGTTTTTTCATATTTGAATCCTCAAAAAGATTAAAGACAATGTCAGGTTTTATCCACTGCTTCACTAGTTAAACACTTGGAAGACTTTTAATGAGTTAGAAGCCTCTTACACGTAAACAAATTAATATGCATCTTCCCCCTTTTATGTTTATTAATCAACATGTCTTCACTAGGAATGTTCTAAACAATTTACACAGGATTTCATCTTCTTACTTTTTAATATAATCCCCGCATGCTTGAAATATTTGTTCAAAGATGTTATTCATCTTAACTCCTTGAAGAAAAGGTGTTAAGAAATTGCTTGTTCTAACATCTACAAAGCAGGGTATTTTTTCCCCCTTTCAAATCATCCAGCTGCTTTAAAACATTTTTTTAAATTAATTTTCACTGTCAAACAATGTTGATCACCAGTACAGAATATTTGGCAATTGGTGAAAATGTGGCAAAACAAACCAACTTCTAATCCTGGTCTCCTTTCTAGTAACTTGACTGAGAAGTAAAAGTGTCCCCACCAAGGATAAATCGCTGTAGAGTCATTTATCTGCTTCCATGCTCAGGCATCCCAGCTAAGAATTCTGGCATCTGGGGGCTTTGACACATTTCTATTGCTACAACAATTAAAAATAATATGAAGCAAATCTCGAGGACTGGCATATGGACTCCATAACTTCCTAAACATTTACTTGTGTGTAGTTCAGACATAAACTTCATGGAAAATGAGTCTTCCTGTTTTGTTTCTTTAACTTCATTTCAGTTTCTAAGAATTTCTTCTTTTAGATGAGATGATGAATAGCAAAGGACATTTGAGAGGTATTGTGTAACTGTAATTGTATCTGAATGGGCTAAATAGAAATAGAAAACCAACAAAATTTGAGGTGACCCTGACATACAACATTAAACAATTGAACAAAGCTCTTGGCTGCAAGAATATGGAACAGCCTGCGTAGTTCCACAGTGGGCACATCAGAAAATTCACAGGGGAGCTGAGAAATCATTTTATTAGAGACATAAAACTAATTCATAGCATTTTAAAACTGAAATTGAGTGGCTGTACAAAATATCTGGATCAAAACCTATCCAAGATTTCTGCCCAGGAGGAAGGTATTCTTATGTCATGTTACCTTAATAAAAAGTACAAGTTAGCCCTCTAGTCAAATCTGTGAGAATGACAGATACATTTTCACCTCCAACAAAACGGACAAGGGAAAAAAGAGTTCAGATTGGAGAAGATGGAGACAATACAACTTCCCTTGGTATTCACAGGACAAAGCTCATCAGACAAGGTGAATACCCTGGTTGCTTTGGCTCCTGACTTGATTCTGTAACCCACAGCATCAGACAGATACACAGCTCATATCTATTTTTCCTACCATTCATTCAGAGATTATGCAACTAACAGGGCCTTAACGAACTCTGTCGTTAATAAGTGTTTTAATGGTGCTACTTTTAACCAGAAAAAAAAGGATAAGGTAACAATGAAATTTTGGGATTAAAAAAAGCCATGTGGCTCAAAACAGCCCTGAAAAACAGCAGTTAGTGCAACAAAAGAATAGAAAAGGAAGTTTGCATTTGATCAAGTTAGCACTGAACTTCTCTGGAGGTATCACTGTATACCCCAGAGAAAATATTTCACAGAATAGAATCACAGAATCCTCAAGGTTGGAAGAGATCTTTAAGATCATCCAGTCCACCTGTCAACACGGCCCTGTCACTTTAACCCCTAAACCACTAAACCCAGGGCCAGATCCAGATGCCTCTTAAGCACCTCTAGGGATGGTCACTCCCAACACCTCCCTGGGCAACCTATTACAATGCCTGACCACCCTAACAGGGGAAGAAAAATTTCTAATTATCTATCTATAGCTATCTATCTTTCTATCTTTAATGTAATATGGTTCTGAGAGCACAGTACATCACTTCCAATACACTGGAAGGTATATACTTTTCATCAGGAAGGACACAGGGTACTCGGGGAAAGAAAACTATTAAGCAGCACTAAAAGAATGACAACTAATGACTATGATTTAAAAGGGAAAGCTGAATTCATTATTACAGCGTGATGACTTCATTTAGTTGATTTTATTTTCTACAGGATTTATCACTTTCCCAGGGTGAGTAAAGCAGGCATCCTTCAAAGATGCTGCTGTTGTGCCCACGAGACTTGCGCTAACCATCCCCGCGGTAGCGGAAGGCTGTCATCCCAGCAGTGGTCTGCTGCTGTTACCTCACACCAGGTAAGGTAAGCGACAGCTACACAGAGAAGTGTCATTTCACAGTGCTGATCACAGCTGAAATCACACCTTTTAGAGCAGCTGAAGAATAAGGAGCTGAACACACCGTGCCGATTGTATTACATACAACAGATGTACTCCGTAGCACGAGAGCTGTTTGCTGAGCCTTCGCGTCCTCCTCGCTTGGTGAACGCCCGCCTGCGGAGGTCACACAGCCACATCTCTCCACCCACTGCAGTTTCCTGAGTGAACCGAGCCCCTGCTGGTCCTCGGCACTCCAGCTATTTTCTTACGCCTTACTGGTACAAATCATGAGGCAAATGGGGAAAATGAGGCCTCCCAATTCGGAACAGAAGAGGTTTTCCTCCCAAAGGAGCACACTGCCTGTCAAGCCTGAAGCTTAGCCAGGTAGTTCTTACCCATTCCCCTGCTGGTGCCTGCAGCATTTTTCATCCCGCTCTCCTTCTGCCAGCTTCAGCAGGGAATCAGGCAGTGAATTCTGACAGTTGCAGCTCTGACCTGAGGGACCAGCAAGCCTGGTTCTAGCCCCTGGCACTTTAGCATCCCATTTAATCGGTGATCTTGGCTCCTTTTCTGCTCCAGCCTGTTTTCCTGAGAATATGGAGCACAGACTGACAGACAGGATCAATTTCCACTGCAGCTGCAATTCACAGCTCATTTCTCTGGAACTTCACACTTTACCTTTTACCACAAGTACAATGCTTTTTCAGAAACTCAATTTCAGCATCACAGAGACATTTAGGTGTATTTTTAGCATCCTGTCGTTGATCATCAAAACTTGGGTTTAGAATGAAAACTCAGGACTGGAAGTTTTGTCTTTTCATCACAGACTGCACTGAAATAAGAACAAGAAAGGAATGGCATGGTGATTTTCTGCCACTCCATGGTACTCCGGTAGCTGCAGACATCTGGTATGTGCTAGATACTATTTGAAAGGCACCTAACAATAGGAATTAAGAATTTATTTCTTGTCTAGGCAAACTATTAGTAGAGTTTAGCTACACAACAACTCTTTGGACTTAAATTCCAGATCGGACTCTATTGTCCTCTCACAGGAAGTAAGGGATAGATAGAACAGGAAAATAAACAAATTTAAGATGAAAACTGAATATTTAAGATATTATCCACAAAACAGCTTTTTAAAACACAATAGTTAATTAATGATAATTAAATGTAAAGACTGCTTCACAGATTGCCTAAGCAGTCTCGTTCAAATCACTTAACATCTTTTCACATCAATTCCCTCAGAGTAAAGTGGGAGCCACAGTACTGGAGCATCAGTATCTGATGGTGTCGCACAGAATTTCATGAATGCCTGCAAGGAACTTGCACGCTACAGTGATGGAGACCACCCACAGAGGAACAGAAAACATGGCTTATGAGCCAGCTGCTATCAAAGTAACAATATTTGGTTTGTTTCTAGAAAACAAATCTCCGCATTTGTATACATCTACGGTCAATGCAAACGAGAATATAGGTAAAACAATTTACTTGTTTGGCTTGTCCTTATTTGATTTGAAATCTAATCTACACATGACTACTAACAATTTGAGGTTGTTTGCAAACTTGGTAAGACAGTTTTGTAAAAGACCACATTCAACTGTGATGGAGTGATTTTTAAACTGTAATTATTCTTCATCCGAGTTCTTCAACAACAGATTGAAGTTCAAAAAGAGCTTTTCTTTGCTCAAAATACCACATGATCTGATAACAGGTCATGGTTTTTCAAATTCCAGTTTGCCAAAAACTGCAGAATGCAGTCGAGGAAAGAAACAATGGGCAAGATTTCGGGTGGTGCAATTTCACAGTTTTTTAACACATTTTTATTTCAGTCAGATTTGTTAATATAAAGAACTGCTTTGTAGTTAGGATTAGAGGAAGAAAAGGAATACTTTACCCACATGATTTTTCATACTGTCCATTATTTGGGTTATAAAAGAAAGGAATCAAACAAAGAGAAGGCAAACAAAGAAACAAAGGGACAAATGACTCATGAACGGAATCAAAATCCTAATATGATGATGGTGGTGTGATTGTACTGCTGAGTCCCACTATTTTAAAGTGAAAACAAAGACTAAGCTGCCAGTGTGCAGAAAACTGTTGAAGATCCAGAAACAACCTCTGAGTTAAGAGGGGCACACCAGAGGTTGGTCATCTTACTCATCCAAAGAACACAGCATGTTCAGGAAACAACCAAAAATGTTAAAATCCAGTAAAGAATCATTGCAAATTAGTGAAATACTGGTGTCATGTGAACTATCTCTGCTTCCTGTCATGGAGCAGCTATGGAAATTGATAGCAACAGTTACTAAGGTTATTCAGGTGAATGTAAGAGACCCCAGAAGATACCCAGCATCTCCTGGAAAGACTCCAAATTATGGTATTTAAAATTCTTTCATATTACTAACTAATAACATTTCCAAAAGAATATGTTCCTACTTCTGCAAAACCAGATGCCTCCCACAGAACAGCAGCACTTCTATCAGTCTTCTAAACGTACTCCCTGACACTTTAAAAAATGTTGGGATGCAAGACCTGCAGAGTTTCAGCGCTAATGAAAGAAAGAACTATGAGACAGAAAAACTGAAATGTAGTCACCTGCAATGCCACAGAGTAAAGAATAATCAGATTTTCATATATATAAAATGTGCTGAAAAATAGACTATGAATGTTTGTGCAAATTCTGGGCAAAATGGCTTCTTTTAAATTGTATTATTTTAAAAAAGATTGCCTTCTTTTTAATTGTGTTCTTACAATTAAATTCATTTGTCTTCCACAGTCGCAATGCCAGTGAAAGAAGATGGACAGAAGGATGTATATACCCTAAAGTCAGCATACCAGCTTTGAGCAGTAGCCTGTGGGGATCCTTCTGCACCCTTCCTCATTATTGCATTGAGAAGCAGGAATAAGCCTCCTGCACGCATTTCCCCCAGCACCTTCACTACCATGATCAGCATCCACAGTGTCACAACGGACAGAAGGTGTCAACAGGACTAGACTGAAGTAAAAAAAAAAAAATCTCAGGGCCCCCTACCACAGATAGTTTTCTCTCTCTGGACTAAACCACTTCCCATCATCTGAGAACTGGAAGATTCACATTTAGAGCATGTGAATACTCATACTCAGCCTCTGTTTCCTGGTCGAGATGCCAACAGTCTGCCAGGGGAAAGAGAAAAGCCAGCATCTCCCAAACTACCCTGCTGCCAGGAAGATCACACCTAACACCATTCTTCAGCGTGGAACCAGATGCCAGACCATGCTTACTGATTTTATTATATACTTTGAGCATTGTGTAGTTAAACCGTATGTATCTGTATCAAGTATGACAAAAGCATGTCCGCCTAGTTCATATCCAAAGAAACAGAAACTCAAAAGAAATTAATTACCTGCTGAAGGTTGCAGTGCATCAGCAAAAGCCATGGAATCCCAACTCTCAGCCTCATTTCTAACCCATTAGAACATGGCACTGAAATGTGCAGTTTTTTCTGCACTTTGTGGCCAGAAGAGGTTGGTTTCAAAACGTGGGAGCTCAGAAAACAATAAAATACTCACTTACAGCTCACAGCAACAAAATGAATAGGTCAGGTTCTTATAATGAGCCAGCTTGAATCCTCACTCCACAAATGCAAATGTGAGCTATAGTAGAGGTTTACTTTTTCCAGGAAGGATCCTAAATACTAGAATCACCTCATCACTAAGATAATTTTTTCTGTGATATTTCTAGATGAAACACAAGCTAAGGTACAGGAATTCTTGGGAGAGAACCATAATATTCAGCCAATTATAGAAGATTCATGGAAGGCAAATTCTAATAAACATCTAAGGCATCAGCTCACTGCTTACAAAAAATAAGCGTAGCTGTTGCTTGAAACCAGATCAGGCACTGGATTTAAGCTTTTAATAATATATTATTACAAGCATTTGCTACAGAAACATGAATGAGTGATAAAATCATGCATGAGAAGTTTCCTTAACTTTTTATCTCTTCTCCAATTCATGGCTACACATGCTCCATGAGGCCTATGTCTTCAGGCTGACATTCACAGTTGCAAAATAAATTGGTCTAATCATCAATAACACCCTTTTAATCATGTATTACATCCTTTAAAAGGTAGTAACATTTTTAATTGTTGGTTTCTATACAGTATTTTCTTTCATGAGAGGGCTGATCTGAATGCTTCACTTTATAGTAAAATTTCAATCTGAACCGATGTAAATTGAATCTAATATTTCTTTATGATGTCATTTTATAGGTCTACTCTCAATGGCAAATCATTTAAATTCTAATACATTTAAATAAGGAATGAAAGAAAAACATCATTTGATATATTTTTGTCAAATTACCTACATTACATGATTACTCCTCCACAATCAAAATCAGATTTTAAGTATGAATGATACAAATAAGATTACATTCCAAATCTGCAACACAGATTTTAGTTGCTTGTTTAAAATGACATACCTAGCTATTCAGTAATCACTTTATAATAACCCCTTTCATTTCTAAATCTTCTTAGCCATCAGCCACTAGTGAGGAAAATGCTGGCAGTGGTTTTTACAACTACACATTAGTTTTACATTTCATGACAAGCTAATTCTACAGAGTTTGAAAGACAGACAAGCATGTGTTCTTAAGGTTTTCTTTCTTTTGCATGAAGAAAGCACACATCTAACTGAGAAATGAAAAACAGAGTGCAGACATATACTTTCCACTTCACGCATATGGCAGCAACAATTTATCCCAACTTCACCCCGGGAACTGCCATGAATATGTAAATCATGGAACAAGAATTAAAAAGTGGTGGCAAATAACTCTCGGAAGGATTACCACGGTAAGATGGCAAATGAAGTGCCTATTGTTGGTAGACGTTACCTTTGGTAGATACTGGATCAGAATGATCTTTGAGGAAAATTAAAGTCAAATGAGTTATGTTGCATATACTGTCCCTCTCAATTGAATCTATCACAGGCATTTATCCCCTTGACTGAGTTACCACATGACTGCTTTATAGTGTCATTATTGCCCTTTTCTATCACTTCTCCATGGTTTTTTAACACAGCACATGCCATTATCTGCTGACCTGGCACAGACACATTTAGGCAGACATGTACCTTCACACCTGTGGCACCCTTCAGAAGCTGGCACAGACTTTCAGACCAATTTATACAAAATGCAGATCAGATGCTGCTCATATTTGAGAAGATGCAGGCAACAAAAAGGAAGCTGAAGGCCTGAGGAATTGCTTTAGTGGCCACCTGGCATACCTCCTTCACACACTTATCATGCCAGAGAATTGTGTTCAGTGAACGTAAAACCATTTGGTTTCATGGGTCAATACATAAACTTTCAGATATGCTAAGAAATTGTGCAGGTGGACGGCTCATAATTAAACATATTCATGAGAATAACAGACACAATTTGACCAGACACCACAAACGGGGGAAATTACATGAATGTAACATACACTCTCCTACTCTCTGCTCAAAAAATGGGAGCCCAGGAGAACATTATACACATTTAGAAGTTCTAGAGTGAGGGAAGAATCCATTTTTCTAGCCCATTTTCCTAGAAATGGCTGGAATACATCCAGGGCATTGTAAGATGGCAAACCATTCTCTTCCTACACCAGTGAAGTACACATATTTTTTACAGTGCCCCAATCACCTTCTGATTGTGACTAATATTAATGGCAAAGCATACACTGTTGCTCTGCTATATGACAGATTGGCATGCTCAAACTCCTTACATTCTATGGTACAGCTGCTTGAGTTACCCTTGAAGCCAAGTGGGGAAAAGATAAACCATTGTGTAAATTAGTGAAGGTTTCAGCTGTTCAATACCTGCCCTGAAAGTAGAAGCCCAGAGATTGTTTATTATGTGGCACAGAAGAATAAATGGGCAATGCTGTTTCAAAGATCAGTCAGAGTAAGATGTAGCAGCGTGTTCTGGTTATCACTGTGGGCTATCACCACTGACAAATCACATTACTTCAGAGCTGTTACACACAGCGGTGGTAGCTAAATTGGGGATTGAAAACAGAACCTAGATTGAACCTAGATGACAGGACAACATGGTCATATAAATCTAGGTAGAAGAGGAAATGCCACCAATCAATGTTACTCATCTAAAAAGAGTATTTACCATTCTTTCGAATCTGACATGTGCAATCAACCTTAACCAAATGATGCACAATGAGATCAGTTCTGACAAATAACTCTCAAACGCATAAACCTGATAAATGAATCGGATTCTCTGTAACAACTGGTAAAAGAAGCTTTGAACTTACATACATGTCAAAGGGGAACAGAATATTCTGTCTTCCTACCACACTATCATGTGCTAACTACCATAAACACGTAAGAACTGTAAAGTTGATAAGATCATCTGTTTAATTTGTGACAAGACTCATTTCCTGCAAGAATCTCCTACCTATTTGCTGCTCAGTCTGGATACATGTCCTCATGTTAGGTCCATCCTCAGGACTTCTACAGGAGCTTCATCCAAACCTGAGTAGTTACTAGCTACAGAGTAATTTAAGATGTTTTTTTCACCCACAATCTCAAATGCCATCTTTGTCTTTGATACTGTCACTAACTAAAACATTTCTCTTCAATATCAGCTACAACATTCAACTATACACAGAATTTTATAAATTAAAGTTTCTGAAAATACCTACATTAAGAGGATACACTCTTGATTTATTGCTTGAATATATTCCAACTTTTTTTCCTGCTATATCTAGAAAATACTTCAAGAAATCCCACACACTGCTCCTTCTCTGGTAGATTTCTTTGAATTTTCCTGTGACAGACCAAGAAGCTATTTACCAGCAGTCTTCTTTGCTATGCCACTCCCCGTAAAATGCAAACATAAGGAACTATGCTTGCTGATGAAAGGAATTTATATTGTTATACTGAAGCATGAAACACAGAAGAAACCAGCCCATCATTGTTTCTGATACATTTTAGTAAGGAAATAAACTGCCAGTGAAGGAGAAAGGAGAACATCTGGGAAAAGGGGGTGTATTGGATGGTAAACTGCTTCAAAGTTAATTCTTTGTAAGATTTACGAGAGTCCTAAGATTCCCACAAAAACATATATGCCTGGGAATTTGATATCTGCCTCAATACAGAAATGTATGATCTACTGACAAAAAGAGTAGGGATGAACAAACACAAGCATGGGATAAAGAAGAAAATAAGAAAATAAACATGCTTTTGTGTAATGTGTATCACAGCCCAGCCTGTGTAGTTTATTTCCTTTAAACCATGCTTTATTTCCACACATGATCTTGAGCCTGTTTTGTTTATTTCCTTTCTCTAGTCTTAACGATTAATCATTTATCAGGACTACATTTCCCTCTGTTGCCTCCAGCATCCCTTGCTTTAAACACTACAGGTCACTTTGCATTTGGCTATGTCCTTTCGCTTCCTTCCCCTCCTCTAAGCTTGGTCCTGTCAAATGGATTAAAGAACCTGTGCATTTATGCCAGAACCATAACCGACACGGAAGAGCACAAAGCAGCCATCAAATATTCAGGAAAGCAGAGGTTATGGGAGGTTGCTAAAGTACCTGTGAACATGAGCAAAGGAGAGGGGCCAGGACTAGATTACAGTTTCACTGGTCCAACACAGGCAGTTGCTTTACTGTTGAGACGGAACCAGATCGCTCTGCAGTTCACCCAGGAGCCCTGGATCAGAGTTTTACCACACAGCTCCAGGAAAACAGGAAAAGTGCACCCACCAGACATAAGCCGGTGTGACAAATTACAGAGCTGCATACGAAAGCAATTAAATAAATCTGAAAACTATCTAATTCTATCACCAATGACTCGGAATTCAAAGTCCATTAAGCATTGTTTTTTCCAATTGAACTGAACTAATGGAAAATAATTCCTATGCTGAAAAAGGTCATACACAAAGTAATAAAAAACAAGTACTACACAGTCACTATTTGTAAGTTAATTTAATACGAATTTATAAATTGATGACATCTGTTATAAATCACGCAGTTTTCTTCCAAGCAAAGAAATGTCTCATTGCTGGCTTTGCCCTGTCTTTATCACAATTACGAAACTGAAAAATTCAGGATAATAAGTTACACGGAGTTACACAGAGTTATGAAGTGCTCAGGTTTTAATCTTTCAGTGTGCTTTTCCTAACAAAACTGGGAAGAGCGTAAAGAGGAAGCAAAAAATCACAAAAATCCAAACCTATAAAAAGCAACAAGCACCTACAAGAGTTCAGAATCAGCAGTTCCCAGAGTTTTAGGTCAATGAATAGTCACAGAGATGTCCTTATTTAAAAACAAAAATAAAGTTTTAACGTAGTTTAATTTTAGAAAATAGGAAATATTCAGAAAGATAGAAACCATACATTTTAAGTATCAAAAATTTGCATTTGCATGATAGAAAATATAAGCTCTTATTGTAACTCATAATTGAACCAAATGAGAAGGCGACAATAGAAGAGCTGCTGCTTCTGCATTTGCAGAATGGTGCAGGGGCCGTCTGTTATAATCCTGAATTATGACGATGCTTATTTTTTGGTCAGTAATCTACATGCAAATAAAAATGGCTTGCTGGATTTAGTATATATATGCACACAAAATCTAGAAATATTCACATAATATATAACCAACTTAAACTAGAAGTTTCCTGACAACTGAGCATCTGCTTTATGTTTATTTAAGCCTGCCAGTAGCACAACTGCATTTTAAACTATATTTGTAGGAACAAATAATTTCATTGACTTGTAATCAGGATTGTGATATTCAGAACTCCACTTCCAACAGGTAATCTACAAAACCAGAAAGTAGCCATTAATTCATAAGGTATTATAAATATTAACTGATCTTGCTGCACTAGATCATAGAATCATAGAGTTGGAAGGGACCCACAAAGATCATCTAGTCCAACTCCTGGCCCTGCACAGGACACCCCAGGAATCACATCGTGTGCTTGAGAGCATTGTCCCAATGCTTCTTGAACTCTGTCAGGCTTGGTGCTGTCTCCACTTCCCTGGGGAGCCTGTTCCAGTGCCCAGCCACCCTCTCAGTGAAGAACTTTTTCCTCATGTCCAACCTAAACTTCCCCTGACATAACTTCAGGCCATTCCCTCAGGTCCTGTCATAGGTCACCACAGATCAGAGATCAGTGTCTGCCCCTCCTCTTCCCCTCACAAGGAAGTTGTAACTGCAATGAGGTCTCCCCTCAGCCTCCTCCAGGCTGAACAGCCCAAGTGACCCCAACTGCTCCCTCTATGGCTTCCCCTCCAGGTCCTTCCCAATCCTTGTCCTTTGGACACTCTCTAATAGCTCAATGTCTTTCTTACACTGCAATGCCCAAAACTGCACACAGCACTCAAGGTCAGGTGGCACCACTGCAGAGCAGATGGAAACACTCCCGTGAGGTTTTCCTGACTGGATCTCAAAGGTAAACCACACAGACAAAATGGAAAAAAAACTCAGAGAAAGACAAAACGACAGAGACGTGAAGTCAACAAAAGCTCGTTTGCCTGACCCAATCCATCAGCCAAAGTCTGTGCGGATCGGTATTATCCACAGTGATAAGTTTTAGTGGAAAGATCCCTGTGCTGGAGAATTTGAAACCTCAGCTCACTTTCTGACTTAGGTACTTGTCACTGTAAGATCACAGAAATCCCCTTCAATACCTCCAATTTGAGTAACTAAATCCTCTGTTTGCAAAGTGCTTTGATATTTATAGAATCATAGAATAGAATCATAGGAATGTTAAGTTTGGAAAAGACCTTTAAGATCACTGAGTCCAACCATTAACCAGAGCACTGCCAAGCGCACCACTAAACATCGTCCCCAAGTGCCACATCTACGTGTCTTCTAAATACCTCTGGGGATGGTAACTCCATCACGTCCCTGGGCAGCCTTTTCGAGTGCTTGACAATCCCTTCCATGATTTTTGTTTTCCTGATACCCAATATAAACCTTCCCTGGAGCAACCTGAGGCCATTACCTCTCATCCAGTCACTTGTTACCTGGGAGAAGGGACTGACACCCACCTCCCTACAACCTCGTTCCAGGTAAGTGCAAAGAGTGATAATGTCCCCACTGAGTGTCTTTTTCTCCAGGCTAAATAATCTCAGTTTCCTCAGCTGCTCCTCCTAAGATTTGTGCTCTGGACTGTTCACCAGTTTCACTGGTGTTACATTGGAAGGAGAGACTGTTACTTGTTCAGTAATCTCTGAAAGATGAAAGGAAAGCAACATGAAGGTCAGGGTGTCTCCAGCTATCCCACTGCTGAGGGCACTTACCAACCCATACAACCGTGTGATGTTCACCTTTCGTGCCTCCAATTCTCAGCTCCATCCCCGGAGTAGGAAGGTAGAGGACAAGGCGCGTCTGGTTTCGGAAAGTCTTGGCGGGGGCACTAAACCGGGGAGGACCTTTCCTAAACCATGACACAGGTGAGTTGGGATGGTGCCCTGGGTGCAGCTGCCCGGGTGCTGGCAGAGGGGCTGTAGGGCAGCCTCTGTGAGGGGATGCCAGGCTCCAGCTGCCTCCAACCAACACACTGCAGGACACAGCTCTGAGGATGGGTTACCTCACTGTTTCAATTTGTCTTGGCTTCTCACTACTCAAGTCTATTTCAAATCACAAAAAATCATATTCATTTTTTCCAAGTTGAGTCTGTTTTGCCTCTGATGATGAATGGCAAGTGATCTCCTTCTCTTGACCTTTTCCATCTTATTTTGTCCCTCGTCCTGTTGAGGAGGGGCACTGAGAGAGCAAAGCGCCAGGCAGCCAGAGCCAGCCAAGGTCAGCCCACCACAGATCGGTTTGGTATTTTGAGTATTTTCAGTTGCATTCAGGTATAGCGAGTGTTCCCTGAATGCAGAACACAGTATCAAGGCCTCCACAGACAGAAGCCTAAAATAGACAAGAAATTTTGCACTATAGGAATTTTTTTGTGTTTAATTTTTGATGAATTCACACTGCATTAAGTATTGGAGCAGAAAGCAATCTTTTTAAATTGTATCAGCACTAGCAGCATGTAACCATGGTAATTAAAACAATATTATTTTTTAAAATTACAAAAGACTACTCAAGACATATGAAAAGGAACTACCCAAGAAAGAACATTTTTCTTCCGATAACTACAGCTCGTTAAGTCTGGAAAATTATTAAGACACAGACATTTTTTACTCTTGCTAAACAATTAGTTAGATATGCCACAGAATAATGATTTTAATTAAGAATTAAATTAAACAGGGAGTTTCCATGGACAGAACTTTCAAGAAGCCTTAAAGCAAATTACTGTTGGATGTCTGAGAATATTTTGACTAGAATTTTCCTTCCCTGTATTTAAATGAAGATTTCACTACCTTAATTCATATTTACAAGTATTCCAATACAAGAATGGTTCCTAACTAGGTAAATACCACATCACCAAAAGCATAAAAAATTCATTCTTTTAAGAGTTAAAGCAGAAGGTGCTGACATGACAGCTCAGAAGTATGTAAATTCACTTCAGCCCTTTCACTGAACTGAACTGAACATCTAATGCTACCGTAAAGAATATAAGTGAACAGAGGTTGGAGGGACTGGTCCCTCATACTGCAGTCCTTGCTTATGACAGAAGAAAAAACTCAGCAGGCAACAGCAAGGAACCACTTCAGTGCTAATTTTTATAATAATGTTTAGCGTGGTACAAGAGCATTCTTGATTTAACTCACTGATCTGAAATTTCCAACACTGGCTTCTGCCAATAGCAAAAAAGATAGATTCTTGGAAGTGTTACAGTTGTTCAATATGGCAAGACTATCCCTGGAGAAAATTTGGTTTCAATTATGAGCTAAAATAAGAGAAGAAAAATGTTTCTGCAAGTCCAAGTGCAGTTTTCTCTCTGAATTCATAAGTGAATTCAGCTACTGCACAGCCATGACATGTGGCTGTCATAGCAAAACTTCTGTGGCCCAATGCACTGAAGAAAGATTTTTGAGTTCAGAAGATACGCATCCTCTGCCCTTTCCAGCATGCTGCAGAACAGCAATTCCCAAAGGCTCATATGGTGCACAGGATCCCTGTATGGGGGATCCCACCTACAGCAAGGAGACCTTAAAAGCTCCCAGACATACCTGAGGCCCATTAATGAAAGCAAGTTAGCAAAGGCCTTAAGTTTTGCCTTAATTGAACAGGAACGTGGATGACATACTCCTGGAAGGTGAAAAAGGTTAACGCAGACAAGTCTCACGCGTTCTGAAGTTTCCCATCAAATACAGAATTGTCACCAAAAGCCAAAATACAACACTTTCACTAACACCAAGAGACTGGAGCATTTAAGTTTAACCTCCTATCAATATTCAGGATGATATCCTATCATCCTTCCCACTTAGGGTTCTGTCTGAGCACGCAAATGTCCTGGGAGAGATGTTGGCCATAACACTATCATGTGTATCCCTGTGCATATGCCCAATATTACAACATGTCCTACGCTTTAGATGCATCCCAAGAACTTCCAGCCTTGCTGTCTCGTCTTCTGAGTGGCAGGTATAGTAAAAGCTGCTGGCTGACACAAACAGGAAAATACACTCTTGGTTTTCTTCATTTCTCTCCACTGCCCTTGGCAAAATGCAGCAGGAAGTGGAGAATGGAAGAAAGGCTTCAGCTATTCTCAGCTGCCTACAGGAAGCGTGGGGGATCCACCACAGACAGACGTGTAATTGGATAATGAGAGACCTCAAGGATGCTGGAAACCTTTGGTTATTCCTACAGCATGCAGAGACGTTTAGTGAAATCTTCAAGTTAACCAGACTCCCTGATAAGAAGCAGAAGTGCCAAATGTCTCATCAGAAAGTCTTTTCTTGGTATTAGTTGACTGTTTAGCTTAGCAGATTCAGGGCATATGAAAAAGTAGCTGAATAAAGACAAAGGTCGATTGTTTGAATCAGGCTTTGGCTCAGAATGTCACCTGTCACTGGAGGGAAGCACTATATGTCAATGCCATAGGGGAAAGACAAAACCAGGTAGTGTTTATCCATGCTGTGCAATGCCACCTCACATATCTGTAAGAGGGCTTTAAAAACACAAACAAAAAGCTTAAAATCTGAACCTATTATTATGGTGATTTTGCTTTCTAGCAGGGGGAAGTCTAAAGCATGCATTTTTACAAGTCTAAGCCAAATCACTTATCCAAATTTTCTTTAGATAAATTTGCAGTAACAAGATTAAAAACACATAGAAGGAGTTAGTCACAACTGGCAGTACAAACCCTAGGAGGCTTCTGGCAGCTTCATAGGCATTAATCATGGTCCATACAAAAGTATTCCCCATGAATTCAAATAAAATAAGGCAGTAATTCCATCTACAGTTTCCAATGGCATGAAAAAACGACTCAAGATTCAATCCTGTTGTTTAGGATGCTGCTAGAATGTCTTGACAAAGGTAAAGCCTAATGTTTGTAACTACAGCCAGATTATTTTTTACAATATGTTCAGCAGGTCATGCGATTACCTACATGACTGCATGTTGTTGAAACAACTTTGCTCTCAGTGCAACTGAAAAGCTATTTAAAATTAAAACAAATAAACCCATTTGATTCAAAAGAATTTGCAACTCAATTCAATTTTTAAAACCAGAAATAGTTCTACGTAATGATCATGAAAAGTATCTCTTAAGTCAAGAGGGAAACATGTGGACAACAAAATGAATACAGCAATACTATGGAGACAAAAGAAATATGTGCATGACAGCTGTTCTATATATATACAAAATATTTTATTCTTGCCTAAGGCACTGTCTGAAATATCCTGAAAGAAAATTCCTAATAGCTGTTTTAAACTTCCTCCATTTCTTTCAGTGGAAGAATGAAGAGGAGCATCTGAAACATTCTGAAGACAATCTACCAAAACCACTGACTAACAGGGAGCTCCCCATATAACACCCAGTAATCATTACAAAGATCACTGTACATACAAGTGCCATTATGAAAACATAACAGACACAAACATGCACAACAGTATCACAGACATCGCTAAAAATGCCGAGTTCCTTTATTTAATTACAAGAATTAAAGAATTTTATTGTTTCTCAATAAAGCTGCAGAATTGCACAAGCAAAGCTGGTATCCATTTCAGCTCTCTTGTGGTTATCTTGTGTATGCCTTGAATATTGCATTTAGATTTAGATGTAGCTGTTTGTCTTACCAGGAGAGAAATTTAGCAGTTATCTGCAGATATTTCACTCCTGTGTAAATATATTTTTATATGCATTTAAGTCTGGCAGTCCATATGGCAGCACTAATGATTGCTGTTTCACTTTAAAATACATCCACATATCCGAAATTTAAGAAAAGCAATGTCAGTACATCCATTTTTATCTTGAACCCAATTATTAAGTAATATAATAAAAGAGGTATTTAAAAATTTAATATCATTTGCTTTATTGAAAATAGACAAAAATAGCTCATAAATAGCTGGCTTTCTGTTTTAAATAGCAGTGGATCATTACAGAAGTTATGGAAAGAAAGTAGAGAAAAATCTCACACTTCATGAAGATGCAAACTGGAGAAAAGCAAAGAGGGAGTACTATCGGGACTTGGGTCAGAACAGCAAAACACTTGTTTTAGTATAAGCACAATTTCACAAAACACAGGATTCATGTTCTTGACTCCCATCAAGTTTACGGCTGGGATCTCATATGAGATGCTTATAGACAAGCATGTCTGGTGAAAAAGATTGAGCTCTTCATGTGACAGCTGGTCTGCAGAACGGTCCTAAGTCCCTGGAGACTGCAGATCACAGCCAGTCCTTGGCAGCCCAGGCACAACCGGTCAGAAAAGCTGCAATAGCAGGAGGAGACATTCCCAAGTGCTGGGGAGGAAAGGGCAGCTCACACTGCGTTGAGCACTTACAGGAGAGCATCTTTGCTGCTGAGCAGAACTTAAACAGCAGCAAAGACAAGGCTGAAGTTTAAGGAATGGAAGCTGCTGGCAACATTCCAGAGGAGAAAAAAAGTTTTCTATACAGCAGGATCATGAAAAATTAGAAGAAAAAGGAAAGAAAAAAGAACTTTAATTACCACCTTTACTTAGCAATTATTCCAATCAGAGAAGTATAAGGATAGCACAATCTATACACTTATTTATGACGTGAATGGTCATTGCATTTCACTTTGAGCTTGTTTTTCTAGATAAAGTATTTTTTCAATAATGTTGTGGAAATAGAAAACTTTTATATCTGAGGTGGAAGAAGAGCCAAAGTCCTTTGTATAAATCAAACCTTCACAGCTTGAGGCATAGGGCAAAGTGGAGCTGGTAATTTTTAAAGTTTCCTTTCCTTTTGCAACTGACTCTACTTTCTAAAAAGCATCTGCTTCACTTGCATCCAAAACAAAAACAACTTCATTAGATGGCAAATGGCTCACCTTGTGACCACAGGCAAACATTCCAATCTTGCATTATAGCAAAACATTGCCTATAGTAAAACACACTCTGTCATTTTTGGTCAGGCAGCCTGATACCTAATGTACACATCCGGGGGCAAAATCGGCCATGAGAGTGCAAGCGAAATAAATCTTTCCTTTCAACAAAAGACAAATTACAACGTTACAAAGCTCAGCCAATCATATTGCCCAGGGTATCTGCAAGGTGCCTGCAGACTGCTCACCTGCTAGTTGTAAAGTAAGAAGATGGAGGACTAGAGGTCCTCGTGCTACACTGATACAGCAGACCCGAGGCACTCGAATCATAAAAAAAAGCAGTACATTTCAAACATTTTTCAATTCATTTCACTTTTTTTGCTAAGCACATTTTTTCACTTAATGTTTTCTCTCTTCTCCACATGAGGGTTCTTTTATCTCGCATATCAATATCTTGTGTGATTAAACACAGTCAGCATCCACTGTCATTAATTATTTGATGACCACACAGGTCTCACAAAATGAAAAGTTTTTATGATTTTTGTGGTTTTGGATGTTTTGTAAAATCCTAAAAGTACACGAAGAAGGTTTTATGCCTTAAAACCTAGCTAGGTATACCCTGTGATACAGAACAGCTACTCTGCATTATATCTGAGAAACGTTTCCACTCAAAATAATGCACGAGCATTTAATATGTGGTGACCAAAGGCTTGAGCATACGGTTTCTGCTTTACCCATTAATTTCAATGTTTTTGGGAGTAATACAATTTGCCTATGCTATTATGCATCATTGGTTTATTCCTTCAACAAAATTATGCAGGCATTGCCTATCAAATGAAAGCATTTGCTACAGTGCCCATCTCTAGGAACAGCGAGAAGCCTGCACGGATCTACCTTCCCCTTATCGAAGAAATAACGTTGGCAGTTGACTTAGGCTGTAAACACAATCTGGAGACATCTCTGCCTGGGAAAACATTTTCTCTAGTCCTCACAAGCTTTGCTGACTTGCCTTCTTTGGCAAATTTGTGACTCCTAGCAAATGGATTCATAGTAGATTTGGTGCTAGTGATATTCCTGGCTTGTAAATGCTCCAATGTAATGTTTTGGTAACTTTGTCAGGAAACCAACCGTAACCCAAGGACTTGGAACGCATGCAGCACAGGCCTCAAAAATCCATATGGCAACTAGGCTGTTGTGATTGTCAAGCAATGAGCCTGTCCTACCAGACTGATGACAAATTTAGTTTTACAATCTGTCATGACATTTTCCCGGAGCATTTCGATTTCTGTGAACAAGAGAGTTTTCCTTGGTCATTTTCCTGCAAGGTAGAAGGCTGGCAAAGAGGAGCACATTTGTTCAGCTCTTAATATCCACTTTGAGATGAAATATCAGATCCACATTTATCCACTGGGCAAAAGATTTAATCTACGTGAATCATATGGCTTCCACATGTGATAAAAGACGGGACATTAACTTTACAGATCACCCTACTGGAAAATGAAACAGCAATGAACAAAGAATGCTGAAGCCTAAGATTTTATGATGGATGTTTAGGTTCTCCAGGGAGTCTAAGATCCTAAGTGGAGTATCGAAAGGACATTATCACCACTTGCAGCTAATGCCATAAAGCTACAATAATGGAATGCAGCATTCATTCTCTATGAACAATCTTTACTTTGCATACATTTATCACGAAAATGCAATTTCTGGAATACACTGATATCTCTTTCTAGAAGGCATGGAAATATGAGCATATTCTTTCTTTTCAGTCCATTGTAGAGCCTTCCCCAGCAGTCCACTGACTAGCTAATGATACCTAGAAATACAAGGTGAGAATTGCTAAAAAGCCTCATGGCTTTGTTTTCAGCTAAGGTACTATTATGAAATGAGGTGAATTGGGGGCCTAACTGAAGGTCTGTACAAAGACACGGCATCTTTAGCAAAAGCTTCTCATTTATTTGCAGTTTAGATGAGGAAAGCAGGCAGTAGTTTCATGCTCATTTAAAAGACAGGGATACTGTAACTCCTGGTCCCAGACCAGTTCTTTTTCTCAGGTGATAAGTGGAGTCTCAGGCAGAGAGCAGCTCTGCACATATATTACATCTTGCTTTGCTTTTGCAAGAAGAATTCTGCTAAAATATCCTGACTGTGTGGCTTAGTCACTGTAAGGGTGTAATTAGAATTAAAGGTCAAGTGTGCCTGCTTCAAGGCACTGCAAGTGCACAGACATGCTGGTTGTAAGCTGGGAGCATGACTGACATCTTCTAACTGCTCACAGAGAAAACAGCGTGGTGTTGATCTATCCCACCATTTGTAGAGGAGAGTTGTAGCAGCTGCTGATGCAGCTGGCAATACTGGGAGCTGATAGTGATGGAGTGGCTCCTGTTGTCACAAGAGAAGAGAGGAAGTGAGACTTCTCAAGTGATGGAAAGACAGCTCCGAAGGTGAGCAACTCCCAGTGTGATGTGAGCAGCTGACCTAAAATGACCACTGTTACTTGGTGCCAGACCCTACTACCCAGGTCTACTCTCCACATTACTAGAGCTGCAAAGACCTAGAGAATTTGGAGGCCCTTTTCCAAAATGATGACATTGTTTCTATATTAACATAATTATAAACAGTATTTTTCATCAGCTGGTGTGCTTTCAGGATGTTATCTGAACTGTTTCCAAAGCTTAGGAGGTGTAACTAAGAGCAAAGGTGTTTTATTCAGCCTCTTCCTCTCTGCTAAAACGCCTCCTGGTAGATAGGTAAAACTGAAGTAGTACAGGAAAACAGACTGCAGAATCAGAGCTTTCTGATAGACTGGAGGGAAGCTTCCTACCTAATTTAATACAACACTTGTTCTTATCTTTGATTGCAAATTACATGTTTAGAACTCTTTTTTCCTGTTAGCGCTTGTGGGTTTGATGAAGAAATGTGTTTAGATCTATCCTATCTGTGTTCTCCTTTTCTGTCTCTCAACATTTTTTTAATCTTGGAGTATTTGTTTGCATGACCACATAGCTCTGGTTCTCTTTCAAGTAGTAACTGTTGGGAACATTGAAACACAATGCACTGTTTTCCTTATGCCATAATTAAAGAAATTCGGCTCTCAGAACACAATATAGAAGAGACTGAAGCAGAGAGAATGTATTTTGTATTCCTAATTGCAACTTGAAAGAAAAAGAGAGGGAGCAGGGATGTAAGATAAAACCAAAAATAGATGAACATATTATTTGAAGAAATAGAGCTCATAAGCAAGAACCACTGTTTCTAACTTTTTCATTAGTTTTTCACATACTGTATTTGACAGAATTACTGCTCTGCTTGCTGACTTAATCCACTCTCCTCCAGATACTGACAGCAACGTCACTGTCAAACTTGATACTTGTTTTTTATGTCCAAACATTGATTCTCCATCTTATAGCCAACGTATTTCATAAGATTAAATTGTTATCACTATCAGCAAAATATTGATTAGACTGAAATCCCTACCTGTAAATTTATAGCCTTAATATCCAGTAGTAGCCTTCATTTAATCCGTTATCTTCAAGCAGATGAAGATGTAAAGGAGTTACTAACATGTCTCAAGCAAAACGTGAGCTCGTCTCTCATGTATTTATTAAAGTTTAATGAAAACAATGAATAAATAATTACTTCTATATAACTGGAGAGAAAAAAAAACCAAAAACAAGTACCTGTTTAGGGCCAGACAACAGAAACTCAGAATTATAAGCCACAGACCTTATAGTTAAGTAATAACATAGGCAGAAGTCCACAAGGAAAAAGCACAATTCTTCTAGTTGCAGAGCAAGAAAGAGGTTAAAGCACCCCAACATCAACCCCCCTCTAAGCCCCTGTACATTCAGCCTATTACCAATGCCAGATCCCTTGTCTTTGTGGTACTATTAAAACATGACTTCAGTCCCTGGGTTTCTGAAACCAGTTATCCTGGATAAACGAAGCTCTATCTGGCATCCACATTTCTCATGTTGCACCTGAAATAGCAGAATCACCTTCTGCCATTTGTGCTTTAACCTGATACATGTTTTTTTTCAGTTTGTTATGCATTGTTTTATTATATTTACCCTCCTCATCACTGGGAGATACTAATTTTCCCTACATATTTCCAGAGCTGAGATCCTCCTAATTCCCTCCTCATTCACTAAGCTTGCACTAATTATTTTCTTTGTCTCGATTCCTCAACCTTGGCCTTTGACTGTTCTTTCTGTGAAACCATGTTTTCTCTCCACTGCCTTTTTTTGTAACTATTTTCATGTTCTGCCTCTTAACACTTTTTCCTGTTATTCTTCAGCGCCATGATGATGTTTGCAACCGTAGAAACAACTCACAGCACTCTCCTGTAAAAGGGTCTGCGACAAGCATTGTGCTTTATCATTTCAGCAGGTGCCTTATTTCACATGGGCAAGTTGAAACTTGGACCTATAACCTTATGATCATTGAAGAAGAGTGTTGGAAGCAGCTTTTTAAAATGCAGAGCAATTTGTCAAAGCAGCCTATGAATAAGAGCTCTTTTGAGCATTAGAAACACATAAGGACACTTTCCAACAGACACTGCACCTCTGAGATGAACAAGACTGCTGGGAGTTCAAGGGTACCTTTTCTTCTCACTAGCCTCAAAAAAACCCATTTTTTGCTCTTTCAGTTACAAATCATCGCCATCTGTACATCGAAAAAACAAATGAGGCATTTTCACGGGAACAAAAAGTAATTTGTGTTTCTAGAAATTACACTGTAATTTCTAGAATTACGCTGATTTAATTGATTCAAAATGCATTTAAGGGACCAAACTAAGGATCAGAAGCTTGACTTCTTTTTCACCCAAACCTCTGGTTTTGGTAATTACAGCTGAACAACAAAATGCATGTGAGTGTACATATTAGTTGTGTGAACCCTGCAAGTAGCAAGCATGGACGTATAAGGTGAAATTTATTATGACTTGTGAAGTAAACCCATGTGATTTATTTAACAAACTTGTGTTGTTTTCAGCTGTACTGATAATGACACAGCTAGGAATGGAAATCTTATATAGTGACACTACACTGCTCATATTGTAAATAGACTAACTCACCCTTCATTCATTAACCACACACTATGACTGACAAACGTGAGAGAGACAAAATGACTACAAGAAAAAATGCTAAATCTTGGCTATTCATTTATGTCTAGCTCTACAGTATCCTGAAGCACCTTTATATGGACAGATTGAGAAGCTCCTGGAAATAAAGTGGTAATAGATGAGATGTATGTGCTGAAACAGCAAACAACAAAAAATTCAGGAACTGCAGAGGTTTCTAGGCAGACAAATATATATACATTTTTCAAATTATATGCAAGTCATTTACACTGCTCATGTTGATAGCCATTTCAGGGAGAGAAAAATGCACAGTGTTCCTTGTGACTGACAGAGATCTGCCTAAAACCAGAGAGGCAGGTCACTACTCCTTCAATTTACACTGCGTAATACAAACTTTGCAAACTGTAAAAACTTTACACTCTGATTTATTCTGCTCTTCTGGTAACGTAGTTTGTGGTTGGTCAGAGTGACATTTTACTTTTGAATAATGCAGAGAATCAATAGAAGGGATGCAGGGGAAAGGATGCTGAGGGGGACTCGTAGAAAAACTTTCACTTGGATTGTACATACTAAGTCCCAGGAGACCACACATTACTACAGATACCTACGCAACCAGCTCCAATCCACTGTAAGTTTCTCTGCACAGAGACTGGAAGGCTTTTTGTTTATAACCTATGAAATTCTCATAGGCTGCTAATCTTGAAAAGAAGATGTTTTCTTTGGCGCAAAGATGATGATGGTTAAAGAGTTATCCAAGTTTAGAGAACCATTCTCTGTACTTTCAGCCCCTGGAGATGAGAAGGAAACATATGACAAAGTTGGTCAGACCACTAAGTACAGATGCCTGCAAAGACAGATATCAGTAGGGTGCAGCAGAACTGTGCAACTGCCACACAAACTATGGCCAAAAGAACACCAAAGAGAAAAGAGGTTTACTATTGAACAAAAAGGAAAAGTATCCAGTATGGACATCAAGACAACTGGAGTATGTAATGCTCCTTTTGTACGAGTATCCAAGAAAAAAATCAACTATGACCTACTGTTTATCAAAAACACAAATGCAAGGGGTAAAGATCTTAGCCTGTAGTAGGGAAGGAACAGGCATGCTGAAGGGCAGTTGGATCTAAGCTGGATATTTTCACACTTTTAGGCCTGTTGGTCACCCTGCTTACTTGAAAACTGACTGTCTGGGAAACTTGCATGCAAGATCTCAAAAAAGCCAAAGAAAACTGTATGCTTTTTTTTCATAGGCTACTTCTAAAACCCTAAAGGAAGACGCATGAAGAATTAAAGGCCTCTAGAACAACTAACTAGACTACGAGCAAGAAACAGAACTCCTCCTCATCCCTGCCAAATTAGTAGAAGACAAAAACAGACTTGCTAAAAACACATCACACAGAAAATTAAAACCATTTTATTTCTTTGACAAAGCAGCAGGCCCCACTTTTGGAAACAGAGTAGTGTGTACATATGTTTCGATTTTATTAAAGCTTCTAACACTTCTTTAAATAAGTTTTCTATAACTCATAGAAGCTAAGGAGGATTAGGCTAAATCAAGATTTTACACTGTGGACTCAAAGAAAAATCCCATCGGAAAACTGCAGTGAAAATGTGGTGATCTGGTACCCTGCCAAAGCGTGGCTAAAAGGCATCTGTCTAGGATCTGCAGCTATTAACAATTACCACCAGTGGTGTGTGCAACAGCACAGTTGAGAAGATCTTGGCCAACAATTCTGGAAAAAAGAGAAGAATAATCCCACCCTACCAGCAACCGTCAGGACACTATTCCTAAATTAAAATTGTGAGATGCTACCATGAGGCAGGAACAATGAATCCCACAAAGTTTTTTTGTTTTTATTCAGCAGTATCATATGTGAAAAAGGTAACCCTGTTGGGACTACTTAGGACTCAATCAGAACGCCACATTCAGGGAGGGGATAACCTTTTCTCTGTGTCCACAGCTGAAAAATTAAAGATTTGCACTGCAGCAAAAAAGACCGACCTTAGGGATTAGAAAAATTTCTAACTGCATGAACTTCTGGAACGGGTGGGACGAAGAAATTACAAAATCTAATTTCTTTGACAACTTTCAGAAAGCGAGTCAAAAAGACGTCACCAAGAACAGAAATATAGCTGACATGCTTTACAACATATTTTCAGACAGGGAAGGAAGAGAAGGCCTCTTGAAAATCTTTCCATTCCACGACCCTATGAAAAGCAAACCATGGGGACACACAGAAATGGAAAAACATACTAAACAATTTATTTAGGGTTTGGTTTGGCTTTTTTTTTTTTTTTGTCATTGATTTTACTAGGAAATATTCAAATATTATTACTGCACCATTATTCTCAAACACAGCTCTCAGTTACTAATGTGGTTTGCTTTGGGCAAGCCTCTAGGAAACTCAATTTGACACTGTTTCCTTGAATAAAGTTTCTTAGTAAAGAACATGAGAAATTAAAAAAGAGAACAGAGAGAGCTGCTTTCTTCCCAAGCAGAAGTTTGCCACTAATTGTTCCCTCCTATGCTTACCTTTTGAAATCCAGTGCTATGTATGGACTAAGTATCTAAAGCTTCCAGAAATCTAGACAAAGGAAAGTGTAGCTTCCCCACTGGCAATACCTGACATCAGCATTAGAAAGAAAATGTTACTGGCTCCTTTGAGAACACAGTATGTGATGAATAGAGAAAACGGAGAGCTCCAGGCTAACAGGTGGAATGCAGCAGTCTCTTCTGTATTTTGTGACTGTAGCTGCAGAATTCTACCTGTAGTACTGTGCTCCAGAAATCGAGTTTTAATTTTAGCATTAAAAAGACCTCACAAAAAACCCCCTAAACCATCTTGCACTTGATTGCAATCACAATGATGACAATGGCCTGTGTACTACACATTCTTTTTTAATCTGCCAGTAATTTGAAACAATACCTTCAGGAAACTAAAAATCCAACTCTGATGTCACGACATCCTTAATTCTAAAACCTGTGTACACATCACCACCATTAACTTCTTGCTCTTGTTGACTGGCTATCCTCCCTTCTTCCCAAGGCAGCGGCTGGTGGCCACTCTGATGTTAAAATTTGGGATATAATCTCTCTGGAGGCTTGTCTGCGTGTGCAGGAGAATGCACACAGAAGTGCTTGAACTTGAGTGATCATTTACAAATTAACACTTCTCTCTGCTAAAAGGAGGTAGTTCACCTAGATATTAAATGGCATCCTAGCTTCATCCAGTCGGTATTTTCTCCTCTCCTAAAGAAGCTTAAATGTAATGATGTCATGCCAATAAAAGTTTCATTTCTTT
The DNA here is from genome assembly GCA_013398855.1 of Mohoua ochrocephala. Classification (NCBI taxonomy): domain Eukaryota; kingdom Metazoa; phylum Chordata; class Aves; order Passeriformes; family Acanthizidae; genus Mohoua; species Mohoua ochrocephala. The sequence continues at coordinate 48,414 of VZTA01003757.1, forward strand.
TGATAAGTAGGCCAAAGTAGCAGATGTCTGTTTTAGCCTGGAGGAAAGGACATTTAATGGTGTGTGACAAATAAAAAGAAATAAAAAAACAAGCAACATTTTTTCAATACTGCCTACTTTAAAAATATTGTTTTACTGAATTATTTAAGTTGTACATCCCCACTTAGATTGCATTAGAATAACAGTAATAATTTCTCATTCAACACTGGGTATTAAAAATCATCACAGTGACCTTTAGCATACTTAATAGTTAGCTCTTGATTTTATTAAAGTCTTGACCCACTACTTATCTCCTGAATGGCCATCTACCGAAAGTGGACGATAATGGAGCTAAACACAAGGAATCAATTGTATCATTCCTTTCAAGCTCTCCACGTGAGTGTGCTGCCAAATCCAGTCGGCTCACTTGACTGGTTTAAAATGCAACACTGGTTTCCCAGAGAGGATAATGGACTAGTGTATAAACAGAATTTTTTCAAAAAACCAACAAGGCAGCCCAAGTGATAGAAGCCTTTAAGGGGGGGGAAAAATTTTTTTGAAAGGGAACAGATGCTTTAGATACTATTTAATGTCGTTTCCAACAGCTCTCTACTAAAAAAACCCAAGTAACACTTTAAATATATATTAAAAATAATAATGTTATAACCCTAAATGATCAACAAAGCGGACACTATTCTACCAGAAGTGCCTAATCCAACACAAATATTAACTACCACGTATTACCAAAGGGCCCAAGTTATATAACTAATCAAATCTCTACATGTATTTGGGAAATCTCTAGTCTTTCATAATGAATAGTCCATTAAAATATTTGTATTATACTGTACAGAGAATAGAGTTTAAAAAAAAAAATTCTTCCATATTAATATTTTTGGAATAGAAAGTCCCTAGTGTAGTGGACTGGATTCTTTAATTAATTTTGATCACCTCCCAAAAAAAATTATCTTCAATATTTACGCAGGGCTCTTGCACACACTGTGATGTCAGACAAACACAAGGGAATAGGACAAATAGCACAGACCTGAAAGGGGCAACCCCCCCCCACCAAATCCTGTCCTGCACAGTCTGTGTGTAGGCTACATTCCTCCGTCTCCCTTTTCACACAGCAAAAACATTTACCAAATCTAAGTGCACTTCTCCTACTTTTCACCAGAAGTCACTGGCACAGAAACAAAATTTGTCTTTCACTGCTCCACTGGCATGTTTTTACACTTCACAGCAATTCATACTCCAGAAGTTTCTTTGAAGAGCAGAGTGGAAAAGGTGAGGTCTTATTTTAGGATGCTTCAGAAGAAGCTTTAAGAAATCAGTTGACTTTCTTTTTACTGTTAACAACGAAGTAAGGAAAATAGTAGCAGAATTTGTGAATAACCCCATGTTATTTTGCCTATTATGTGTAGTGAATGTTGTGCAGGGCATTCTTGCAAAGCAGTGATTAGGGTCAGTGTAGAAAGAACTGTACACATTGTACTCGTGATTACACACACAGTTTATGCCCTTTCATACTGTGATTTAGTCCGCAGTGGATGCTCTAAATAACATGGTAATTGCAGATTTATTGAAAGGAGACAATTTCAGCAGTTCAGTGAGCTTATCAGAATGAGTTTTGCAGATGAAACTGCACAACATTTTTAGAAATGAAATGTGAAGGACAGAGGGGAGCAAAGTCTTTTTCTTCAAGGCTCTGGCTGGCTACCAGAGCATGCAAGTGGATATTGGTAATTGACAATTTTTCTCTGGATTTATAGCCATACATTACTGGGATGCAACATAAATGCCGAGCAGTCACAGGGAATGGTGCATATTTTCCACAGTAGAAGGTTTTTTTGACAAGATCTACAGACTTAGCTGACTGCAGACTCACACTCGTCATACATAAAAAGAGTTCCTCACTCAGAACCCACAAGCAAGGAACAGGTTCCCTTCTGTCAGGCTCTCGCCTTCATTATTGCCTAATTTGATATCAACTCTCCACATTTCACTTAGCAGTAAACAACTGAGGCATAATGTACCCATAAGAGGCAATTATCCTCACAGTGCTAATTGCTATGTAATATTCCTGCACTTTAAGAGTAACAGAATACAAATGTTTGCCTTCTGCAGAAGCAATATGAGGACGAAAAAGCTACTGCACTAACCCATCAAGATTTCACCCACACAAGTAAATAGCGAAATCTGAAAATACAAATGCACGAACCAGAAATTCATCCGTACGATCTACTTGAGTATTTTCTTTTTGAGCACAGTTTAGTTGCCTGCTACCTGAAATGTTCTAGCATATCTGATCTGCAGAAGGATTTCAGACAAGATGGGCTCTGTAGGAGATTCTCTGTCCTTCTGGACTGGCAGAGAGAGACCAGGAGGGACACTACAAGCAATCTCCAGAGATACTCACTAATTGCTTGTGCAATTTTACCCTGCTATGATCAATATTAAGCTTCATAAGCAAAGAAGAGGTTTTTTTCTGATCACAACATGAGTTCCACACTGCTGGAAGAAACGCATTAGGGAACACACACATTGCCCTTTGCAAGTTATTAATGTGCTTACCTGCTTGGAAAGCAGTGTTAAAATGATTAACAAAACATGCCTTGCTGCTGTAGCTGTGGGATTTTTTCATCACCGTCCCTTTAGCCATTTCCAACAACACTTAAAAAGAACCAATCAGCTCTTAATTTTGCTTTTTGGATGCTGATGTTGGTATGCTATGAGGCCACAGGGCAAAAAGTCTGCTCTCAGCTTTCCCTGCTGGGGCTTAGAAGTGCTGCTCTGGTTGAACTTGCTGGACTCAGAGCAGGTCCACACAGAGCAAGTCTACCTCCTTTGGCCCCAAGTGTGTGGGTAACACAAGTTGAGTCACGCTCTGTAAACTGCATCTGAAAGCACCATTTGCTTTCAGAGCCACGGACCTTCATGGAGGCAAAATGAACGTCTAAACTCAAGGTTTTCAAGCTTTTGTGCAACAGAAAGCCATGGATAGGTGCATTAGCAGTCCTTCAGAGTGGAACAGTCAAAGAAGGCTTTCTTTGCTTGTCTTATGCGTAACACCCATTTCCAAAGACTGGAATGAAGCTATGAAAAGAACCAGAAACTATTTCTGTTACTATTACTCCACGGGAAAGACATCCTTCCGCCTTGAAAATCACGTGCTTTGTTAAACACTTTGTGAAAAGGATAGTTAAAAATATTTGTTTCTTAACACATTCACAGTTCTGTATGAAGAAAGGGTTTTTTTCTATAAGATCTGTTCTAAAAACAATATATATAGACGAAAAGAGCGGGTGGTTTTTTTTTTTTCCTCAAAAATTTTGTTTTAAGCTTAATAACGGAACATTCTACCACCTTTCTTCCTCATCCATTAATTTTCCCATAGTGTGTCATCAGCTGTTTACTGATTTTTTACACATCTATTTTGCATTGTACAGGACTTCATGGTTGACCTCCTGCTGTACACATCTGATAGTCTGCAATTTCCATGCTATGTAGGAGCACGACCTGATACTGGTAGTTAACACAGCAGCAATATTAGCACCTTGCTAAGTTGGCAAAGACTTCTTATGTCGTGTTCCTCTGCTAATTTACCACATATTCCAATCAGGAAATAACAGTCTGAAAACTATTCACCTACATTTTACAGTTCATCTCCATACTAAAATACTTGATGATCCTCTGAGGAGGCCTGTCAGGGCATATGCCATCTAAAAATTTTGCAATCTGCATAACCAGGCATGGATGGTAGGTAATTTTGCACAAATATTCCAAAACAGAGCTGAAATTCTGTCTTTTCCGAACATTACCGAGATATTTGACAGCATTAAAAATTAAAATGCTTTATTTTCTTATAAAATTTGCATCAGACTTGAGTTAGTGTTAAAGAGGTTCATCCAAATAAGAATTTTAGTTTGTTAATATGCCCCAGAGTCACAGCATGTTCCTATTACTTCAGAAGCTATAAAAATTAAAATGTTTTTGGGCATTATCTGACTTTGCTCCTCAACACAGCTACAGTAGTTTGTGTTCAGGATAAAATGACTAGAGAACTGAGTTTTATTTTATCTTGTAACTTTCTTGATTTCTTAACCAAATACCTCCAGACAGGAGGCAAAGCTGATTACACGATGGAAAAGGTACTGAACAGACACATAGTTTAATAGTAAACATCTGTCGTCACGAATTCTGGCAATCCTAAAGCTTCTCCTCAGACCTCCAGAGCAGAAGCTGTAATCCCAAGATATCGTATTTCCTGCCACCATTTACAGCCTACTGCTCAGGAGGCGAAACATTTGCCAAAGCTCTTTTTAAACCAAAGACATTTTTGAGAATAGAAAATTTGTGAACATGGCTCTTCCTTAGGACAATAAGCTTTTAAAGCTTTAAATATCCCTAGAGACTTGTTCCTTCTTTGCAGGCCTCATGAGTAGGATTTCCCAGCTCACATGAAACCACATAAACCCCTTGATTTTGTTCCACTACTTTCTTCCAGGTTTAACAGAACTATAATTTGGGTTAGCTAGGCCATATTCAAGTGTCCACAGACATAACATTCCACCAAACCACCTCAGGCTACAGTTCTGGAAACTACCCTGGGTTAGATGATCTTCTCACCATGGCTGCCTGAAAAAGCAAGAAGCACACCCAGCAGCAGTATGAAAAAGACTGGAACAGTTATATTTGTGACTATCGAGAACAAAAAATCCTCACTGAGAACTGGCAAATCTTAAGTAGTTCATATAAAGCACTCTATAGACCTTTGTTAAAATTTGCTTGAGAATGGCTAATTTAGCCTAAAAAAGTTCGTAGTTACCTTGACATTATCTGAAAATTTAGGGAGCGAACACAGATTTTACTCAGGCTATATCTGGCTCTTATACAAGACTGGATCAAGAGGATCTCTTAAGATACTTAGGTTAAACATTGTGCCAGGTCAAGAAAACTGCACAGGATCTAGAATTTGTCTGATTAGCATTTGGCCAACTTGTACCTCATGCCTCAAAAGGCAGTCTAAGGCCAGAACTCCAATTAAACCAGTACAGCCTTATGGGTAAATCACAAGCTATAGGGCCAGACAAGTTTATATGGCTGTGAGCAACGAAAATGAAGACACAATGAATTGCTTATTGCTCAGAGTAGTGATGAGGTAACTGAGAGAATAAAAGATTTCTAGGTCATAAAAAAATATTTGTATAAATTAAGCCACTGCAAAGTTGAAATGGAAGGTGCAATACGGATGTAACAGAGAAAAGACAGCCCGCGGAGAAGGCTCAGGAGGAAAAGCCAACTCATCCTGAGGGGTCCAATGCACAACCTCATGCAAACACAGCCATGCACGTTCCAGACCTGAACCAGCTCACGGGCAGCCAGCTCGGGTCTCCGCACTGGTGGCACAACCAACTGGAAGTTGGATAATCTACATTTGGGTAACTGTGGGGTTCAGTTTCCTAGAAATGTACCTTGTGATGGCAGATCATGATAATTAGAATTGCTGTCACTACAAAAATAGTAGCTAAGAAATAACCAACTCCAGCCAGTAAATGCAAAGTAAGTATTTAGTGTTGTGAGTTTCACCTGGAATTTCTTCCTAGTCTACATGTCACATAGCATCGTCTATTTCCTTCCATGTATATAATATAGCTACTAATTTTATGCCATGTAGCTGTAATATATAGCTACAAGTATAATATTAGGTAATAATATATCTTAAACATAATATTATAGAAAATATATTTTCTATAATTTAGCTACTACTTTTATAACGCATATAATTACTGCTTAGGGATAACACTACCTTTTCAGAAACTTGTTTTCTTCCTTAGCCTTTGCAGTGAGTTCCTGGTTACTGGGATATGTATGTACGTATGTATGGGATTTGTTTTTGAAGGGCAGAGAGGAAAAAAAAACCCAAACAAATAAAGAAATATAAAGAAATAATCACATATCATTTTCTCTACCTGAATTTCTGAAGTTGTGTACAACCTCAAGAGGGTTCTGCTTATAAAACAATCTGAACCCTTTCAGCCAGGCTTGATGTTTGCTAAAAATCTAGAATAGACTAGACTAGACTAGACTAGAATAATAGAACTCATTGTCCCTAATTAGAAATGTTTTTTTTAAACTATGAATGATCTGCCCAGAAAAAACAAATTAACATGGTAAGACACAGGCGCACACAAGCATAAAGCTTTACCTGTGTTCATTACTAAGGAAAATATGTATTTTAGAAAGAGCTGGATATAGAAATTAGTAGGATGATTGCATTCCAAGAACTTGAATCTTCAAAAGTTATTGTTTAATGTCTAAGGGCATTGTGTAAGCACTGAGCATTTTCAGGATCCATTCTTCCTCATACAGAAACTTAATTCACCTGGTAAACTTTACAAAGCACAAACAACGTAGAAGTGCATTTTCCAAATTCTCACCTGTTTTTCACAGGTAGTTTGTCTTTTTCCCTGACTGAATTTTTATGGTTTCTTTTTTCCTTTCTTAAAATCACTCACGGTTATCTGACATTCCTTACTGATACCCAGGAACAAGATATACATTATATTTGAGCTTTGAAAACTGTTCCTACTGTTAGTATTTTTACTGTCCCTAAAACAAAACTTGTTTAAAACTGTAAATACATAAAGCACACCAGCAATTATGACATTGCCTTATTCTATACCAAATATAACCTCCGTCATGGTATGGACCAAAAACTGCATGAAGAAGAACCAGTAAACTTTACAATGCGAGTATATCTGGATGTTTCTTTCTGATCAAGCCTTAACATAGAGAACATTTTTTTTTGTGTGCTTGTCCTAAGTTACAATGTAAGATGTAACCAAAAGTATGTATTTTATTATCATCTTCACAAGCTGTTAAAGCAGGTGGGGCAGTGCTCGTTATCTCCTACCATGGCTCATCCCTGATAACTCCCTCCGGGAGCTCTCTCTGTTTAACGGGCTGTCATGGAATTAAATCATCCCAATGTGAGATGCTCCTCCCAGGGGGAGGAACCAGGCATTCCCATCTGGATATAATCTGAGGTTTGGAACAGCACAAGCAGCCCTTACCTACTGGGTTCCCAGAGCACAAGAGCTACATAACTACCACTGGACCTTCAGAGGAGGACCAGACCTTTCTACAGGATCACTGCTTCAACACAACCACTTCAAAGAGGACTTGCTACCACCACCCTGCCCGGCAGGGTGTCAGGTCGTATCCTGACTCTGCCAGGTTAAGCCAGTGTTTCTGTATTATTGCCTTGTTATATATACACTAGTAAAGAACTGTTATTCCTATTTCTCCTATAACTGCCTGAAAACCCCTTAATTTCAAAATTATAATAACTCGGAGGGAAGGGGCTTACATTTTCCATTCCAAGGGAGGCTCCTGCCTTCCTTAGCAGACACCTGTCTTTCAAACCAACACAGGGCTGAACAATCAGTATCAATTATGAGCAGCAGTTATGGCATGTACTGTTTATGTGAAGTTTAGGAAACCCTTATAACATTCAGCTGAAGAAATTTTTTATGTTTTATGTTTGGGTTTTTATGTACAATGTATTTACTACTACAAATGCTTTAGAGTAAATAGGGTAATTACGGCTTAACATTTTTACCACCATTACTGCAAATGTCTGATCTTACCACAGTGTCTCAAAACTAAGGCCATCTGATGAAAAGCCATGGTCTACTGTTTCATGTTCCTGTGGACACTGCTGGGTTTCCCATTGCTGGGTAAGAGGTGTCAGGAGGCCCATCTGAGCTTTGAGACCTCCTACGCTCCCCCTGAGGTGTTACAGTGAGAGTGCAATACAGGACTGTGATGTGGCTCTTCCAAACCCCAAACCATTTTCCAACTGCAAACACAGAAACAAGGCAAAGAGGAGTTTTAGCCTTGCTCACGCCTAGAGGCATTCTTCTGTTAGCAACACTTACGCAGACCTAATTTGGGTTAACAGAAATCTACCCCCTCTACTCCCAGAAAATTACATTTTCTCTCTCTCCCATTATTCTTGAGTCAGCAAATGCCCTTAATCCACACTGTTCTGAACTGAGATTTCAGAGATGGTGAAATGAAACAGTCTAAAGAGTCTTGCATTGTACTAAAAAGCTACAAGTGTGGAGATGCATGAGGATTGCTTCCTTTTTATGCAGAATTTAGCACAGGTCTGAACCATCTGCTAGAAAACATACCCAAAGCAACTGAGTAACAACCATGTGGATTTACAACATTTGTAATTCCCAAAGCGTCACTATCCAATTCAGTCTAGATGACACAGTTTACCATAAACCCTTCTATAAATCACCAGGATCAGCATTTCTCAGTGGAAGTTTCTGGGGTTCCATCAATTATTTCTCTGTGATCCTCAGCAGGTAACCAAACAGACCTCTAGTCAATAGCCTTATATGCATTATCCAGAGTGCTGTATGCAGCAATGGCACAGCTGTACAGCTGTTAAAATTTTTATGGAGGTCTACAAATGAAGTACAGAGGGGGGGAAAAAAAAGCACTCACTTAACAGTGCTTTACCCAAATTTAAGCTATCTTATTTATCATCACAATGAAAGTACAAATAAGGAGCTCTAACCTCTACTTTGTCTCCAAGAGTGATTTTGAAATTAAAGACTGCATGAGGTTGCGAGCCATTTCTGGGGGAAATATCCATTAAAAGGAAAGAACTAGTGAAATTACCCCTCTGCCTGCAATTTTACACAAGAGATGTTTGTTACCACTATCTGCATCCAAGACTAGGCAGTTTGGAAACCCTCTAAAGATCAGGGCCTGAGACTTCTCACAGTTGCAGACATGGTAATTACTCTGGCAATAGTAAAGCTGTGGCAGAGAAGACAAGGCCCCAAGATCCGGAATTTTGTGTTCAGTCTATTAGTCAGCTCAGCACTAACCCATAAAGCCATTAAAGCCATGAAAAAGCCAGGAGAGGACCACACAGTATGGATTTTTTCCGTGTCTGTTTTTTGTTTTTTTTTCTTAACCTCATGGTTAAAATGAAAACATTAAATGATAAATGAATCAAGCACAATCAAACAAAATAAAATAATCAGAATAAAAGCATGGAAAATACATGATGACTAATATCCACATAACAGATTGATTTTACATGAGTTATCAGGGTGGAAGTCAGGTGGTGTAATTAGTTTCTACATCATTACTGCTATGTGTTTTGGAACCACACTTAACTACAGGTATCATTAAAGTTAAGGAATTGCTTCTTTTACGAGGAGAGAAACATTTGCAGCTCTACAAACCGCAGACTAGCCATAAGGGAAAACATACTAACATCTGAATTTAATCATATGTTCCTTCCGTCTCAACAAACGGACTTTAGAAAAGTTCAGTACCAATACAGTAGTACCAGTCCAAGATGTGGAAAATACTCCTGTGGTTAAAATATACTTAGATGAAATATTTCAGGGAGTTTTGTAGTTGAAACTGCCATTTTCATATGCCAAGCTTCCCTGAGATTAAAGTCAGTTCATAAAGAAAACGAAAACACTTTTTCCATCTGCTTTGCTCTGCCCATTTTTTTTTTTATTTGCTGCTTGCATGCATGGAAAAGAAAGATGATTTTGCAACGTGAAATATTATGACTTGCAGATTGTTGAAAGGATCATTACATATTTCCACCTTTTTCTTTCCTTTTGCTAATAACACTTTTCCAAGCAATAGCTATATTCCGTATAACTGTATCTTGACAGCAGATCTCTACACAAGTCAACATTTAAGGTATAATCCATGACATTTAAGATCTGCAAGTGCTGTTCCTACCTGATGATGATCCTGCTACTTATTATAGCACACTCTGGTTCTATAAAAAGTGGATGAATAAATTGGCTTTTTCCAAGAAAGGATAAGGTATCACTTCTGTATTTCCTAAAGATCTTTCAATCCATGACATAAAAAAATATTTCACTATATATCTGCATGGTAATAGGATTTATATAGGCTGTAAATCTCTTTTCATCCCCTTTTAAAATACTGATTTCATGATTCTTTCTTAGAAGAGTAGGCACCAAAAATAGCTTTCTCTGAATATCTCTGAGTTCTCTCAAAATTTGACTTTCAAAAGCAAAGCAGTGAGACTGAATGAAACTGGTCTGCGAAAAAGGAGAAGACCTCCAAGCAAATATCTTGGCTCGTATCTATCTAATGGGAAAAAATCTATGGCTAAATCTGCTTGGATGTTTGGTTATCCGCCTGATAATTTTCAGCTCTACATTTCTAGAGAAACCACGAAACTGGAGAAAAAATTATGGGAAAGCATATGTGCTGGGGCTGGAATCCAGCCCTTTGGGAAGCCAATTCTCCTCCTCATGTTTTTCTGCAAAAATACTAGTTGAAACAAGTCCAAGAACTATTTCCTGAATCCTCTCATTTCTAGGGAGTTTCCTCAGCAATTTAACACTCTCCCATTCCAAGACACTAAGGCTGTGCCACCTTCTGACTAACGTCCAAATTCCTAGGCTTTTCTGAATGTGCTCTGAATTCCAGAATGATGCTGTGGGCAGTGGCCCCTCCTTGTACACAGGGTCACAAAGGAAAGGTTTGTGTCAGCTAGAATATTACTAACTGGATCTCAGCTACTCCTTTGCATCCAGGAATGGTTTCGTGCTGAAGTTAGCACTTTTTCAGCAGGTTCAGTATCTCTGTGGGGAAAAAATCATTAACTCTGAATAATCCAAAACATGATGTATCTCTAGAAATCTGTGCAGAAATGCGGCTTTCATTTTTCTAAATCTAATTTCTGAAAGAGCAGCTCTGTCTCTTTTGGTGTTTATCTGAATCCCTGGAGGAGTCAGTGCTCCACTGAAGATGAGATTGCTTTAGTCTAGATTTACTGCAAATCAATGAATGCTGAGTTCACAATTCACTCTGGTTATATTCTAAATGACTCTTCTCTTGGATGATGGCTTGATAAAAGTGTAATCCAACTAAAGAAAAAAGTTCATCACCACAAGTTTCAAAAATGCTTTACTAATTCCTAGGATCATAGAGAAACCAAATGGCACATATGTATCAATGATAGATGTCCTTTCAATGCTGAAACTTTCAGTTAAAAAAATATCCTCCCTGGTTTGAAAAAACATCAAAGAAACTGTCAAGAGTTTCTTGGATCAAATTCAGCTCTGAAGTAGCTCTTTATTTTACAAGGAAGATTAACCAGATGATGCAGGACATTCACATTTCTTTGATTCCTCTGACATTATTCCCTTTGGGATTTCTCTGATCTGTTTCACAGGGCAGTTCTGCTTGAAGCACCTGAAGAGTGCCTATGCCAAATATAATTCCTCTACAGTACAGAAAGAGCTGCTTCTCCCTCATTGACAATCCCTTTGGAGACTTCAGCAGACCTTGGCTGGCCAAAGACAATAGGTCACAACTGAAGGAGACACTTAGCCAAAGTTTCTGAGAAGTTTCTAGCCCCAAAAGCAGAACTAAGAAGAAACAGGAAGGATCAGTGCACAATCTATAAAATCCTAGCTCAACTGTCAGGTGTCCAAGGCTGGGAGCATTTTTGTGGTCATTGCTATGGCCAAACCTCTTCTATCCTGTGACAATTCACATCTCTTTCTGAAAGCATTACAAAAGGAAAAAAAAAAGTGTAATCATTTTACAAACAAAGCATTACAATGTCTTATTTTAAATAACACATCAATAGCCTGTATTTTTTAAGAATTCTTTTGATCATTTCTAGTACTTTGAAAAATTTTAAATCCCATAAGTATTAGCCTTGATTTTTTTGTTGTTCAAACCTATATAAAGTTGGGGAAAATAAAATAAAAAAAAAATACTGTACAGTAGATCATAATGCCTCAGTTGTTTTCTTTCTAGCATTTCCATTTCTGGTGGATAGGATACTAACAGTAAAGCAAATCTACAGTCTGCATCCTAAAACAAGATATATTTTCGTATTTTCACTCCATTCAGTCTTACCTCACCAAACAGAGTAAAATGGAATAGCATAAAATTTACCACGTTTTTTCAGGTGAGCATATTTACTTTAGTGGGACTTCAGCGTAATGTGATTCTAAATGCCATGCTTTTAATGAAGGGGTTGTATAACCAGAATGTAGCAGAGGAAGAAAAGTAAAGAGTTAAGACTCTAGACAAAAGAAGCTGTCACAAGAAGAAACTAAGTGAAATGAAGTGAAAAAGCAGACAGCACAGATAAGAATAATCTGTACTTTGAACAAACGCCCTATATGCAAACTCCATGCTGGTTCATTTAAAAAAAAAATAGGAAAAGAAATAAAAAAGAAAAAAGTGGACATATAGGTAATCTATATGTCCTATACTGATTTACCTACAGCAATGTATTACATATATTTTTGGGATTATAATTCAGTCTTTTTCGTACCGTTGACTGGAATTAGAAAATGCCCATCTACAAGAAGGGTTGGAACATAGGCCTCTCAGCCTCACCTTGGAAGATCAGATCATCCAGAAGGCCATCACACACCACAGGACAGCTAGAGAACTGGGCCCAGCCAGTATGGGTTTAGAAAAGGCAGGTCCTGCTGGGCCAACCTGTTTGCTTTTACGACAAAAGTGACACGCTTATGGGTGCTGTCTACCTTGACTTCAGTAAAGCGTTTGACACCATCTCCCACAGCATTCTCCTGGGCAAAATGGCTGCTTATGGCACAGAGAGGTGCACTCTTCACTTGGTGAAAGCCAGGCTGGATGGCCAGGCCCAGAGAGTGGTGGTAAATGGCAGTAAATCCAGCTGGCATCTGGTCACAAGTGAGGGTCCTCAAGGCTCTGTATTTGGGCCAGTCCTGTTTAATATCTTTATCAATGATCTGGATGAGGGGATCAAGTGCACCCTAAGCAAGTTCACTGATGACACCACATTAGGTGAGAGTGTCAATCTGCTGGAGGGTAGGAAGGCTCTGCAGAGGACAGGCTGGATCAATGGGCCGAGGCCAACGACATGAGGTCCAACAAAGCAAAGTGCCAGGTCCTGCACTTGGGTCACAATAACCCCACACAGTGCTACAGTCTGGGGGCAGAGTGGCTGGAAAGCTGCTCGGCAGAAAAGGACTTGGGTGTGTTGGATGACAGCAGCCGAACATGAGCCAGCTGTGCCCAGGTGGCCAACGAGGCCAACTGGCATCCTGGCCTGTATCAGGAATAGTGTGGCCAGCAGGACCAGGGCAGTGATTGCCCCTCTGTACTAAGCACTGGTGAGGCTGCTGCACCTTGAGCCCTGTGCTCAGTTTTGAGCCCCTCCTTACAAGGAGGACGTTGAAGTGCTGGAGCGTGTCCAGAGAAGGGCAACAGAGCTGGTGAAAGGTCTGGAGCACAAAGCTTATGAGGAACAGCTGAGGAGCTGAAGGTGTTTAGTGTGGAGAAAAAGGAGGCTCAGGGGTGACCTTATTGCTCTCTACAACTACCTGAATGGAGGCTGTAGTGAGGTGGAGATTGCTCTCTTCTGCCACGTCTCAAGTGAAAAGATGAGAGGAAATGGCCTGAACTTGTTCAGATGAGATATTAGAAAAAAAATTTTCACTGAAAGAGTGATTAGGCATTGGAATATGTTGCTCAGGGAGGTGGTGGAATCACCATCCCTGGAAGCGTTCAAGCAGCGTGTGGATGTGGCACTTGTGGTTATGGTTTAGGGGTGATTATGTGGTGCTAGGCTGATGATTGCACAAGATATTCTTTTTCAACCTTTATGATTCTGTTATTACGGGAAATCTGACAAAAAAAGACCCTCCAGAAAACCTCTCCTCTTCCATCAAGAATTATTAAAAATATAAAGCAAACATATCTAATTCTTCTGACAAAATGAGAGAATTATTTTTCCTTTCTTCTAGAACATGAAACTCTGCTGGTAACACTATACAGCTGTCAGCTTATTCTTAAGCTGCACAATTCCTTGGCACCTCTCACAGCATTTCAAATCAGTTGCATAAAATCCATGGCAGTTGACCTCAGAATTTGGTCTTTTTACCTGGTATGAAAATTCTCTTGTTTATATTAGATCTTTGGGCAACTTCTAACTCCACTGACAGAACAAATAGTACCATCCTTGAAAAAGCCATTGAAAGCGAGCAGAGTCAGTGTGTTGTACTTTAATCTTGGCAATGGACCATCTAAAAATTAACAGATACAGTTTGGAAGATTAAGGAGACATGTCTTCTCTTTTTAGAATGAGAACACATTCTGCTCAGATTCAGAAAGTAGAAGCACCATCTCGCGTTGTATCACAGAACTTAATCAACAACGTCCTAAAAGTGAGGCTTTACAACAAGATCTTATTTTAGGAAAATAACTGTTTTTAGTCCTTCATCAATAGATACTAGGACTATCACTGTTCAACAGCCCAGACAGGTCTTTACATATTTTATAGGAGCAATTGATCTTACCTTCATCCTAGAATGCTTTATCTTTATCCCTAAAGAGCCTTGTGGGTACTAACAAAGATGCAGTAGGTTAGTCTCCCTGGAAGCATTTTATCATCAGTGGAAACAGAATAAAATTTAAAAGATGACTTTAAAATAGGAAATAAATAAAGGAGTCCTTTAAAAGATAAGAAAGAACACTTTGTTTGGATCCTGCTTTCAAGCAAACTTTTACAACGTCTGTCCTTCCACGCTGACTACAGAAGTTACCAGAGATACACACTGAGTAGCACAACCATCATTCCTGATAGCCTGTGTAAAAGCTGGAGGCAACTCTTAATTGGGAACTCGTATTTCTGCTGAATCTCAGAAAATAATTTGATGGGAGTAGTATTTATTGTTTCCATAGGCACTAAGCTGTCTAAGGAACCACAGCATTTCCTTAGATTACTCATAGCAGTTCTGCGGCAAAATCAACAGAAAGTTTGTTATGAAAATATTGACAAAACCTTTTCAAGTTTGATCATGGGAAGCAAAATTAGTCTAGTCTTACTGGCTGATATTTACTTTTCCCAAAATAAAATGACCTGAAATAACAGCATAATGCCAATACAATTATACAGCATCATCAGATTGCTTATTAGTACCTTAAAAACAAACATTTCTTTGTTTCCATGATTAGTCCTGATAAATACCATACACTTGCCTCAGAATTTTTTTTCCAGCAATAGATCATTATTAGTTAGAAACAAAATCTAGTGTTATCTCAATTATTGCTTTATCAACTGTGCTTTTTAGGATTACGCCTGCATAACCTATTTTGTTACGTGGCTTACACATGAAATGCTACCCAAAAGCTGGGGTTAAACATACTGAATAAAATAGGAAAACTAATGAGAATGAGGAACAACATAAACAAAATAAAATGCGGGGAATCGGCAAAAAATGCAGCTCCAGGTTGGACTGGATTAATGAGTTTCAGCCAAACAAAAGCTTTTACAAAAGGAAAGGACTCACGGTCTCCTGAACCTCATCTAGAGCGCTTCTATCTCAAATAAGCTTACTCCTTTCCCCTCTTTCCCTCTCAAAGGGAGACAGATTCCACCTTCACTTCTGCTTACCCATCCACCCCAAAAAGCTGCTCTTTTTGCCCTTTTTGTTTCTCTGTACGAAGAGTTAGGATACATCTGTAATGAGTGCCAGTTTTTACAAGTTTTGAGCTGTGAACAGGTAAAGGCTTATTGACCCATGACAGCTTCTGCATGTTCCTGCAGATTGTCTCATTCTAGAGCAATCTTGAGTTGCTGCACATTTCAGCCTCTGTTTTCCACTGGAAAAAGTGATTCCATTTGTCATGTCAACATCTAATATCACTGCAACACCGCTGAAGCCTTTTTTTTCCCCCTCCCAAACAGCAAACCCAGTAATTTTTGTAATCATGGAAACTTAAAATTGAAAATAGGCAATTTTATTTTTCTTCTACATCATGTGTCCTGTGCCTCTATTATAGCAATACAAAATTGTGATTTGAATTCCTGGACAATTTTGTACCACCCAAGACAAATGACATCACTGTCAGTTTCTTCTAAAAGTGTATCTGAGTAGGAAATATTCTTTAATATTTCGTACTGAAAAAAAAAATCAGATATTCACTACTACTACTACTTTAAACTATACTCAATGTATTTTTTTTCAGCCACGGCACATTAAAGTAAAGCAACTAAATACCTTCTGAATTAATTTGCCAACCTTATATTTGATGTTTTGCATGAGAAACAGCACAAGCAAGTATATGCCTAGAGATACCAGTGCACACAGTTGTCACACACATTTTATCATCGGTCCCTTACCAACTGTTCGTCAACTTTGCCAAATATTAGCAATTTATTCCGAAATGGCTGCTCTTCCTCTTTCATCATGATGGAAACTTTTAGCAAACATAGTTCAGCTTTAAGTTTAAAAGTAGCTTATCCATTGTTACATGTCTTTCTATCATTGTTTAATAACTCCACCATCCCTTCAGGGCAAGAAATAATCTTGGGGGGAAAAAAGAGGGAAAAAAAAGGGAGGGAAAAAATAGAAATTGGTTACTTGTGCTTACAAAAATAAACCTAGTGTATGAGTTGTAAATCTGAAAAATAAGTAAGTCATCATTTATACACAATCTAAGAACTTCATAAAGATTTGCTCCAACCAGTTGCTCAGATGTACAAGATACACTCCTTTTTGACCAAAGTAATAAGCTAGCTGCTGTGAAGAAATAATTAAATGTTTAGGTAGATCTGGGATTTACTCATGTTCATAGAATTCTCTGAAGGTTACCTTTTTCTTCTTCATGCATCCTTAAGACATTGAAAAGGCAGAACGCTCTGTTGCTCTGCCATTTCAGCATTTCAACTTGTCAAATCAACTGCTGTTAGATTACCATTGTTACAGAAGACATCTAGGGCCATGCCACTTAAAACTTCTCAATAACAGAAGACAGCTCAAAACATTTTAAATAAAAAACCTCTCATGTGATCCACTGCAGAACTGTGCCTCTGTAAAGCTCCAAATGCAGAATAAAGCACTAGGATGTTATCTAATTGCAAATCAGACAGTTTTAACAATCAATGCGTAAATCAGTTTGGGAAGATTAAAACCTGTTGTATGGATGAAAAGAAAGAAGACATGCAAACCGGTCTCAGCAGCTTGCAGTAACATCCAGGAAGCAACTACTGCAGAGCATGAAAATGAATGCAGAAAGGTACTTTTCTGACAGATTTTAAGATTTTAACACTGACTGCTTTCATAAGCAATGATCTGTAAGTGGAAAGATTAACAGTAAAGTGGTGGTACACACAGCAGTAAACAACCACTTTGAATTTTAGTACATAGTCCCTGAAAACTATTGTTATGAAAATAACCTATTTTCGAGTCACTTGTTTTAGGAACTCAGTACCGTATTGTACACTAACTGCTTAGCAGAGATTGTGTCACTGTAAAACAGAATAAAATAAATTCGTTTTGGAAGATTCATGCCAAATGAATTCATGCCAAAGATTCATGAACGAACTGTTCTGTGATGTTATCAGAGCAGTAATAGTTCATTGTTTTAACAGACTCGTAGGCAAGATGAAAGTAATTCTTACTCAGTCAAGAGTCCAACTTTTCTGTGTTTGTAGAACCATATTTTGAGATGAGTGGCATATATACTTTGTTTAAATAATGAACAGAGAGTATATTAAGAGGAATCAGCGCGCAATTAGACTCGTGCCTAATTAACAGTGATAACTAAAGCACATGCAACACTTCTGTAAATGCAGAGCTCAAATGAGTACATGGAAGAAGAATAGCTTATCTAATTGTTAAATGAGAGTGATTCTGAGCTTTGTTGTCGCTTGTAAAAATTCGGTACCCAAACTTTTTAAATACTAATCTTGGCTGGTGCTCCCTTTGAAAGATTATGTAGAAATGAACAGGGCAGCCTCACAATGTGTTTATTCATTTTCTTTGAGACTCCAGTACCGGAAAGCAAAGGGTCCATCTCAGTTAACAACTGGACAGTTTGAAAACGAGAATACACTGTCACTTCTCCTATCAGAAACAACTCTGTTCAAGATTAAACAGAATTTTGCTAAGCTGGCCTTAAAAAGATCATACTTCTTCATGAACCATCTTAGATACAGACTTAGACAAAGTAAAGGTTAATGAAGAGAAACAGTCTGAGAAGCCCTATCTGCATATTACTGTGAATTACAGCACGACTCAACTACCAGAATTTTTATCCCCTTTTACAGTAAGTGAAAAAAATAACAAAAGGATTTTTAGTTTCTTTTTAAAACAACTAACAATGCAATGCTGTTTGTCAGTGAAAGGTTTTTTGACAAAAGAAATGCTTTCATTGATTACCCTGAATTATAAATTATAGCTCTCTAATTTTTCCTCTTATAAATGAATACTCTTCACAATCTAGCCTCACATGTCAGACAAAAAACTGAAACTTTTATAATGGAAATTTAATTATAGCACAATTTTTGCCAGTTGTCATTCCAAAGTCATCTATAATTATGCTCAGGTCATTAAAAGTTTTTTTTTTCATTTACTTGGCCAAACGTGCCAGTTACACATTGGTTCATCCTCTCAAATTCAACACTATACAACAGTAATTAAGAAAATTACTGAATTTTTAAAAATTTTTTTAAGCTAATTGCAAACAAAACATCTGCAGAAACAGTCAAAACAAAGAGCAACTGACAGACAATTTGATTTTTGTTTCCAAAGAACATAAATTTTTAGAAATGAAAAGGCACTTCTGCATGTCAAGAGTAAACACTTATTATTGCCTTTTTGCTTTACATGCATTTTTCCATATGATAATTCTAAAAGATAACAGTCCAGTATAAACATAGTTTTCTACTGTAAAATTACGGCACCAAAATACCTTCGGAGAGCTTTGTGGAAGTTCTGAATCATAAAGTAACAAATGAAACTGAACTCTCCCTTTCCCAAAAGAACACCCTCCTCTCTCCTTCCAGGAAGTGGATCAAGTTTAATGGAATGAGTAAGCATGAACTAAATGCACGGACGGTTGTTAATATATTTTAAATAACAACAAGGGTGCTCAAATGATGGTATATATTGAAAGACAGCTAAATGCAGACATCAAAAGTATAAATTTGAAAACACAATTGTTAAAACTATTTGAGATGGTCGGGCATACTGAAATGCAAGAGCCATAAATCATTAACTTCACTGGCAGGTTGGTTTTAATCTCCACTATTTTCCTTTTAATACAGTACCTCATGATAATGCTAGGCAAAGCGTTTCCCAATTTTATTTTATTTCTTCTTAGTATTTCCTTGCTGAATGCTTTCCAGTAAAATGTTTTATTTCTTGGGGCAGAACTCCTTTAGCCATGTAGATATGGAGTAGGAAAAAAAAAAGAATACAGAGCAGCTTTCCTCACTCATGTATTTCTGGCTTCTTAAGAGTCTGGAAGAATCTCAGCTCCATGGGGATGTCCCTCTCTGCCTAAGCAACACACTCAGCAGCAATTAGATGGATTACCAAAAAATCCTATTTTTTTACATCTATAGAAGCTGAGGTCTAGTGCTCTGTGAACTGTCTCAGCTTTATTTTTGTTGTAAACACAAATGTGATGCACACTTGCTCACCATGAGAGATCCTTGGACTGTAGGACAGCATTACCTATTCAAAGCACTGCAGCAACCTAGCTGAAGCTCCCTGAAGAGGGAGAATTTTTCTCCAAAGCCAGGATATTTCTTCATCAGGATCTGCCCTGATTTCAGGTCTCAAACTCGACACATAGTCTACAGTCTACAGTCTAGGCTATAAAGCTGTAAGTGAAATTTATAGAAAAAAGTAATACCAGAAAATCCAGAAGTCAGCACCAGCTTTTCTTCCTGGGAACCTTTAGGAGGTTGGACTGAATTCTGCATACGACTCTACATTTGCAGAACAAACAGGTCTGCAAAGCCAAAATGCCTCCCAAGCACTGAAAAAAACTGGAAGCACTTGAGTGGTGTCATTGTTCATTTTCCTTTGAAGTGAGGTAAAATTAATATACCATTCTTTCTAAAAACCTTTGATACTATTTTTTTGTAATTTGCAAAAAACCCCAAACTTCTAAAAGGTTTAAAAAACTCAAGTATCTCCGTGTTTCTACATCATTCCTGGATGTTTCATGCTTCATAGATACTTCAATGGAATTGTGCAGTTATGTGTTTTTAAAGCTGGCCAAAGCTGCTGGGCAAGAAAGCACACGGTCTAACAGTCTCAAACAAAAGAGGGAGCCTTAAACTATTAAAACCAAGGAGCATGCCTGCCTGTTCATCCATTTCCATCTTTCAATACCCTTTAAAACCACTGGCAAATTTCATCCAAATAACTTGCTTAAAATTTAAACTGATTTGACACAGTACTGGCCAGAATTTAATTCCGGAAGATGAGAGAGCCAAACTGGCGCTCCCATTCAGGAGGCTCAGGGCAGACAAGCAGAAGTCTAACATCGAATGCTCCATTTGACAACAGATCTGTGGTTAATCGGGTGCTGCCTCCTGCCATGCAGGTCTGTCGTAAGGGGAAATGGGATTACCTTCACAAGGTGGTGATATTTAGCAGACAAATCTTTCAGAAATTAGGCCTCTGTTGTCTATGGGACATCTTACTTTCCTGACTCCTAAAACAAAAGGAGTTTTTAGACCTGGCTCAGAAGTTCATGCAACTATTTTTTTTTTTTTTTTTAAGCAAGAAACCTGCCCTTTAGAGCCTAAATTCCCTTTGGCCATAGAGTTGATATATTCATATGTATATATGAAGGAAAAAGAGATGAGGATATATATATATGTGTGTGTGTGTGTGTGTGTGTCTGTATACACACATACACACTCTTTCGCACACACAATCAGTTATTCTTTTAGACACAAACTGAAGTGAATATACTTTGGTCATTTCAAATGTATAAAAAAGATTTTGCTTTGGTTTCGGATAAGACCAAGCCAGAGGAAAAGTCATACTTTCCTGTCTCATTTGCTCAAGTTCTTGCCGAAGGATTAGCGTAATTAAAAATGAAGTTTGCCTGTGAGTGGAAGACAGTATGGTATAACTGTATGTGAGAATTGGAATAGCTGTTGTAAAAATTGGCCTCAGAAGAGGGCAGAAAGTGCTCATCATAAAGTTGGTAAGGATAAATTTCAAGGCACCCACGGAACTTCACTGGAAAGGCACAGAATGCCCTTTCCTGTTCTTTTTAATTGCTTTTAATAACAGAGTACCAATGCATTCATTTAAATCTGCAGTAATAATATATTTCTGAAAAGAGAGATCCAAGGCATCTATGAAACAGCTTATATTTCATATGTTCAGAACAGAGTAATACTAAGGAATGCCCTAACAGTATTTTTTACAAGTATTTACAAGCATTTATAATTTACCACTTCTATTAAAGGTGCCCACATAGCAGTCTTTTATTTATAACCAGTACACTCCCTGCTTGCTGCGTTTTTCTTGCTCCATAACAAGAAATTCTTCCTGAATTGAAGCTGGGTACAATAATTGTTCGAGTGTGTGTTTTTTAGCTTATCCTTGTAACTAATAAGAGACTGCAACAAAGACTGGAAATGAAGATATGTCACAAGGAGAAATCGTATTATCTACTTTTCCTTAAGGGTCATTATGTTTTCTTCACATTCCCTCCACCTGGCAGATGTGAAATTAATAATTTTGCCCCTCAGGTTTGCTCTAAGTTAGTGAAGGTTCATTTGTCTCAAAGAGCAGGTTAATTTCTTCCTCTGCAAATGTTTTGAAATGGGAATCTATTAAAGTGAAGAAATAAGTCTCCATTTATATGACTGCTTTTCACACAGCCAAAGACATGGCAGTTCTTTTTACATACACTCTGTTTCCACCCCTGTATTAACCCAGCTGTAACTGTCAGGAAAGAATCTCAAATGCTTCTCCTTATTCTAAAGTGGAGCTTCTCAAAACAAACTGATCTGACAGTCAGGTTTCATGCTCTGTGTCCTTACCAACACTAGATTGTGTCTATATTCCTCTTATACTTCAGCACATGTGCCAGAAAGAGAGCCAGCAGACCTACATATTTGCAGCAGTTTTTCCTGTCCTCTTATTTTTCCCTCCTCTTCATGTGGTGGGGAGTGAAAACGTTCACTTTCTCAAGTGAGATCTCTGGATGCTCTATCTAACAAAAAAATATTTATTTAGGGACCAGTGGAAACACAAAAGTGCAGGTATTAGTAATTTCTATGTAATGCCAGTTCTCTCGGTTGCTAATATTAGGAGAAGTTTTTGTGCTCACAGGCTGAAAATTCACTGAATGGAGAACCAACCTGTGATGTCCCCTGCGAAGGAAAGACACATTTGGGATGAAAGGGCAGATACTCTGATGGTGTTTATTTCCTAAAAGAAAATGTTTTGGTTTTGCTATCACAGGCAACCACAAATCTAGAGAAGCATCCAGAACGACGTACTGGCACTCAAACTCCTCTCTGTGATAAAGTCTTCCCATCACACTGTACCTCACTGTTTATACAGCTTCAGGGAAGGACAGGAATACACTGGAAAGATCACGACACATCCCTGCTTATTAAAGCAGAGTCTAGGAGAATTTAACAGACACCATGGTGACAGCTTCTCTTCCCAGATTTTGACAGAAATTTGGAATCACAGAATAGCTGAGGTAGGAAGGGTCTGGTTCATCTGGTCCAACCCTCACCGTACACCACTCTTGCTCAACCAGCATCAACTAGAGCATCGTGTATGATGTCCAGATAACTTGTGAGTATCTCCAGTGCTCTCTCCTCACCTACAAAACCATTTAATCACAGAAGGAGCTCAGGTTCATCAAGCATGACTTCTCCTCTGTGAATCCATGCTGACTACTCCTGATCATTTTTTTGTCCCTGGTGTGCCTGGAAACGGTTTCCAAGATTAGTTGTTCCATTGTCTTCCCAGAGATAATGGTGAGATTGTCCAGACCGTAGTTCTTTGGGTCTTCCTTTTTGTCCTTTTGGAAGATAGGAGTGGCATTTATTGCAGTTGCATTCACTGGCTTTGTTTGGTGTTTTTCTTCTTTTCTTTTTTTTTCAGGAACTTAAAAAGACTCCTAGGGGAAATTCTAGACTGTGAGACAAGGAGGAAGAGAACTGGACTTAGAGAGATTTTTATACGGGAGGAATTTGGATTATCTGGGTTTTTCTCAACCCGATATTCCTGATAACGCAAGGGGAGGCTGCTCTGTACACGGCATCAGAGAAGTCACCTCAGTAAGTACCACCTTGGGCACTTGTTTCCAGACAAGTGGCTGCCAAAGAAGAACTTTCATACACTAGTCAATGCTGAATATCATTTGTGTTTTCTGAAGGGCCCCTTCCAAGAAAATGCATTTCTGTTTTGTTTCCCCCTCAGAAGTCAAGTGACCAGTGATGCAGACACATGGACATGTATCTCATGACGCAGTATTTTCTTGGAATTCTATTAAAATCTTTCAGTTTACCTCCTGCACATCTGAAAGCTGCAATTCACCTGCTACAGTGCAGAAAATCCAAAACTAGCTTTTACCCTTTGGAGAAAGTGACCTCATATGAGCTGGTTTGTGTGTCAGAAAGGCATTCGAAAAAAGGACAATACAGTAGGATCTTACTTTCATAATAAAACCATAAATAAAATATAAGTTTACTGTGGACTTCCAGTTCTGATAAATCCATGTAACTTCCTACCAAAGTTTATTACAATTTCAGGTTAGGAATGGTGACTTTAGAAATATCATGGAACTTTTCCATGGAAAATAAAATGGTGCAATATCTGCAAACCTCCTCCTTAGGGTTCAGGTGTCTCTGACCTGAGGTCTAGCTCCAATATAACACAGCTGCAAAAACCTTGGTTAAAACTTCTGAAGAAAATTGCTCAGAGAAAGAGCTGTGGAAAAAACCTGCAGTATGGCTTCAAGTTGACATTCTCCTATGATCACAAAACTAAGCAATGTTAAGACTTTTTCATATGCCTGAAAAAACCCTGAACCTCTTCACAGGCAGTTCACCAAGGTATAGCAACAAGAAGGAATAACTTAATTCCCAGTAACACTAAGATCCCTCCTCTTTTCTTGAGACAAAAAGGTCAAAAGTTCAAAGTCTTAAAGGACAGAGAAAGGCAGCTGCCATTTCAACCTAGAGAAGCTCTTAGAAAGGAACTCATCTTTCCTAATAGTGATATAGAATGGGGAAGGGCATGGAAATCAGCAGAAAGCACCGCTGAGTTTCAAGACAGGCTAGGACACGGACACTGACAAAGGAAGAGACTAACCAGAGAATTAATAACAAAGGTGGGAGGGTAGAAAACAGGGAAAACCAACTGCAAAACTGACTTTTTATTCAGAATGTTGTACACAAGGGGATGCAGACTGTCCGTCCTGTAGGACCTGGACGGTGCTCCATGTCACGGGGCAGGAAGGAAGTGGTGGCACTGAGGACTGTCCAGCATACCTGAGCACACTGAATTTACATGCAGGGCTCAAGACAGTTCCTGGCCTGTACCATCTGCCCAGAGACACTTCTGCCTGGTGCAACGTGATGCAGGTCTCAATTGATCAGAGGGAAGAGGATACTCATTCCATCAGTGTGTTCTGACACATGTAGGCTTTTTCCACAAAGCCAGTGGATGCCAGTGGGCAGCACAGAACTAGTGAAATAATTTTGAGACCTTGGAAGATTAACCAGCTGAAGCCCAAAGCAATGAGCAAACTGAGAAAAACAAAGATTATTCTTTTTCCAGAGTGGGGATTTAAAGAGCTCCTCTGCTCTGTTCTTCCAGATTGTAACAAGACTTCTAGGAGTACCAGACATTTTACAACAAACCTGCAGCAGTGTTTCAAGAGCTCAGTTGTACTGGGAATAACAGCTTTCCTCCTGACAATCTCACGTGATGGGGTAGAAGAGACAGCAAAATCAACTATGTTAATTAAAACATTCCTGTTATTTCATTGTATGAAAATTATTGGTTAAATTGACAGTGATTGTTTTTGCAAATACTCCAGGGTAGTAATCGTGTCTTAACACAAAGAAGTAGAGATCTGGCTGTTCAAAAAACTCCACAATTTGGGGATAATTCATCAGAAGATTCTTTCGTGGCAGTCTTTTTATTTATTTTTTATTTTCTTAAATTCCAAGAGAGTTTTCTGGTTCAGTAAAGGAAAATATGCTAATTTTCAGAAATTATGCCAAATGTCACAGTGAAAAGAAAAATTATGAGAAAAAGAAAACAGCTTTCCCTAGGGGGCCTTAACAATCCCCTCCCTTAGCAGGAGGGAGGATTTTATTCTAACTTTTCTTCCTAAGGTAGCTGTCTTCAAGATGTATCTGTTCACCAGAAGATTCAAGGAACAACATAAATTAGAAATAAAGTCTCCTAATAGAGGGGCCACAGCAAAAAAAAAAAAAAA
>VZTA01003757.1:73733-171980 GCA_013398855.1 Mohoua ochrocephala
AAAAAAGCAGGAGCTCATTTAGCAGTTCTGCATTATTCAGGAGTGTTTTAACTGGGGCACTGTCTCACCACCAGAGTGCAGGGACACAGACCACATCCAGATTTGTATCATGCAATGCATGTCAGAGACAAAACATGCTGGAAAGCCCTGAAATAAATAATTCTACCCACAGAAATACTGATATGGAGAAGAAGAAACTACAAAACACAGTCTAGCTTATTAATCCTTCAACTTACCTACTTCAGTTTTACTACGGACAGTTCTACTGGTTTTGGGTCAGATTGGGTCTCATCAGGAACAACAGTGATACAACAAGGGGGAACAGCTTCAAACCAGAAATAGGTTTAGATCAAATATTAGGAAGAAATGTTTTACTGTGAGGATGGTGAGGCACTGGAACAGGTTGCCCTGAGAAGGTGTGGATGCCCCATGCCAGGCGTTCTGCATTCTAGGTTCACAACACCATATGAGATGGATGTGAGGAGAGGGATCTTTGAGCATAGGAACAGGTGATTTAAATTCCAGACAACCTGGGAAGGCCTCCATTTCACACCTTAAAATGAGAAAAATCCCTTTTCCTAAGTGACTCAAATGTGGTTCACCACGGCCAAAATCCATTAAACTCCTTCAAACCTGAACTCCACATTCTAGGTGAAATCTAATCCAGAGCTGAATGTAATTCCTTGGCTTTCCTGAGAATTACACTGAAAGAGCACTTATATTTACATTATATTTCATCAAAAGGAAACAAAGCACTTTCTAAAGTGGCAACTGCTCCAGTGAGTGTGATGCAACCAAGTCTGGAGAGATTTTTTTCTTTGCATTCTAATTATAGCTGCTTTTATTTAGTAAAGTTACAGATAAGACTTGTCTATTACAAGCCTCTGAAATCTCATTTTGCTAAAATGAAAACATATTTCAAATGCTTTGGAGAACTATTAAGATTATTGAATGCCTAGCATACTGCTTCAAGTCTCCGAGTGGTTCACTATCTTCCCCTAGGGAACAGGCAAGCAGCATGCAATTATCACAGTAATTAAAAAGGTGCAATGATTCTTCTCTTAAAGACTCCTGTTTTATTAATTCTGTGGTATGCTTTGGAGACTGGCATTATTTTACTCCTACCCAGCTTAATTATACCATCATTAGTTTATCAGCATCTCTTTTTAAACCCTTGGGCCAGTTATTAGCATGTCACTTGCTAACAGTTAACCAATAACCACTACACCTTCAAAGCAGGGTCTTCTGCTATAAAAAAGCCAATTTGTAGAGACAGATTTAATATCATCATTCAATTTACATTTTTCAGTCATTTAACTTTCTGCTTTTAATTTAAGAAGGTTACTGTTTAGCTTAATGAAAACACAAATAATTCTGATGTATTACAAGATGTTACCAGGTAATAAAACACTTTCATTACACAGTCATTTATGAAACTGAATGCATGTTTTAATACTCAACAGTATGTACCACTGAGAAGAACAGAAAGCAAACGATATTCTTAAATATAACTAAAATTCTGGATATCACTCTCTACTAAGTCTGGCTGAGGTGGAGTTCAATTTCCCTCATGGCAAGCAGCCTGTGTGGCGCTGCATTTTGGATTTGTGACTAATCCAAGGCTGGTAACTCACCAGTGGTTTAAATGTGCTTGCACAGCCCCAAGGCTTTCTTTTACCCACTCCTCTCCTCCAGCAAATACACCACAGGTGGACAAGAAGCTGGCAAGGGACACGGTGGGGACTGCCGTGTCCCCTGTGACAGTGTGGAACACCCCTGACCAAAGGGATGTTCCATATCATCCACAAGGTCACAGCCAGAAATCAAAGCTCGAGGAAAGGAGGAGGAAACGGGGATGTTAATTCTTACAGTGGTTGTCTTGTCAGGGAACCACTGCGTATGCCACGGCACTGCTCCCAGGAAGTGGATAAAGATCTGCCAGCCATGAGAAACAGCAATTTCCTATTTCCCTTTTCTTCCAAGTGCAGTTTCGCTCCACCTATTAAACTGTCTTCATGTCAATCCATGAGTCTTTTTGCCTTCCTTCTATTTTCTCCCTGTCCCGTGGCAGAGGTGACTGAGTGGCCACTTGGCTACTGGCTGGAGTCAATTCACCACACCCCACAACCCTGCAGGACAGACAGGCTCACACGGCACCCAGTACTGCATTAACCGATCATACAAGCAGATGAAAAAACTAGGAGAAAAACTGCTTTAATTTTAAAATAACTGAAATACTTGCATATTAAATACATACTTACCTTGTCTAGACAGACATTTACATTATTATGAAGGGCATAGTGACCCAGAAACCCTCCTGAAGAGAATTAATTATATTTAATTTTTATGCTTCACTTTTGACTAAGCTGAAGTCATCTTAGTCCAGTAGACAAAATCTTATAAATACTAAATACTTAACTATTATTATAACTTAGCTGTACTGCTTTTTGGTAATTTTCATTAAATACTTCTTTCCAATAACGAGACAAAGAAAAATACCAAAATAACATCAAAGAATTAGTACTCGTATAAGTTTGCATCTTCACAACGTAATAGTGGGATTCTGACAGCAACTATATTTCATTTTGTGTTTGACATCACACCAATTCAGTTCAACTGAAATGACATTTACTCACTGACAGGTGGGCCAGGTGACTTTACAAAAAGTATATGCAATGGAAATACATTATTTCTGTTGAAGTATGTAATTTTTCCTGTTAAAAAGGCAAGTAAGACCAAGTCATTCTTTAAAAGACTAGGAACAATAAGCTATGACTACTTATGACTCACATTTTCTCTAGCTACACTCCTGCCTATCTCCCACCAGCTTTACAGCAGCAGGGAGATGATTCAAAATATTGGGGGAAAATACTAATGACCAAAGAAAATCCAGGTCACAGTACCCTCTATTATTTTCTGAGCAGCTAAATCCCAAACTAATATCACTGCCAGTCTTACTGAAAATTACTGTACTATTGCTTTCGTATAATAGGTGAACTTTTTATGTTATTACAATCAGAGGTCAGCACTATTAATTATAACACCCAAAACAGGAGCCAAGATTGCTACAATGCACCAGAAATTGCACTATCTCATTTAGTAAAGAGACGTGCTGTCAGTCCCTCAAGAAAGCAGCCCTTTGCTAAACCTCATCTGCTAATTGAGACTCAACAGTGAATGCTTTTGCTGTTACACAGGATCTCTTTCCACTTTATCTACGAGTTTGATATAACTGACATTGAAAAATCAAAAGCATGCACAGTCATGATCTCATCTACAATCTCCAGTGGCACTGAAGGTTGCTTTCAAGGTCACTGTAGCTGGAAAATGTTAATAGGTTATACTTAAAACCATTCAGTCCTAATTCCTGCAACCTGCTGGTTTAAGAAAGACAATAAAAACTGCTAGTGAATTAAGTTATGTCTTCACCCCTAGAAAGATGCTTACGACTTTCCTATCACCTTGGAGTACTCACCAGCACATTTTGTTCTTGTTTTCAGAGCCGGTCCAGGAGATCCTGTTCCTCCTTCACCTGGTCTTGTAAGTAATACGCTGATTTCATATTCTGTATCAGGATCCAGGTGCCCAATCTTATAGCTTGTGGAGTCCACGGGCTGTATGTCATACCAGCTTCCACTTGAAGTTCGATACTCAACTTCTCTTTGGATAATGGGTCCATCCCCATTGATGGAATTGGCATTCAGCTGTATCCACAGGTAAGTGGCACCGACTGAGGACAGCTGAGGTGGAGCAATGGGAACCGGTGGCTCTGGAACACAGGAAGTTAAAATAAAAAGCTGTGATCACACTTGGACTTTTTCTGCTTCTAAAACATTCAAATAAGCAACGAGTTTTGTACTACATTGGAGATGAAGACTGCATAAAAATATGGATATGAAGAAATCACCACTACAGACTGGCTTGTTTTCATTAAACTGCAATATTCAGGTTCTTTTGCTTATGCACTTGGAGATTTTAACCTCAAGATTTCGGTTTATACCACCTAACTTCAAACCAGGTGCAAAGGGTATTCTATTCACTAGACACTCCATGGCAACTTCCAATTTAAAAAGAAAGGTAATCTCAGGTTTTCTCATACAAATACAGTTCTTACTGGATATTAATGTTAATCCTACTCAAAACTAATGCTTTTAAGCTGAAATTTATGTTGTAGCCTATCCTTACACATAATCAGAACAGGAATTTCTGCACAAAAACAAAATGAAGTTTTTATGAATTATTTTTCATGTACTTAACTACTCAGCCTTCATATTTTCAGACTTCTGTGTAAGCAGAGTAAGGACAGTAATTTTTCAAGTCCTATACTTTGGTACAATTTAAAGAGCTTCTAAATGAAAGCTGGGGGATTTCTTGAGTTTTTACTAGGAGTCTGTTTCTACTTCATGTAATGGCTACTTTCACTAGCTACCACCAGAAACAGTACTCTGTATCACAGAGAATGCATGCATGTGATATCCTGATAGTCTCGATTCTAAAGATTTCAAAAGCGACCAAAATTTTAAACCCACTTTTATTTACTATGTGATGGGCATCTTATTTTAAATTAGACTGCAGAAATAATTTGCAGACACCATCTTTTCTTAAAGGGAAATAACAAATTCTTTTTTTCCCTACTGGTTAAATTACTCTGCTGTTTCATGCATCACATCCGCAAAAAATTTGCCTTCCCATTGGTCAAATATATTCAAGTAGAATGGAATGAAGTCACTGTAATAAGGCACTGTTTGATCCAATATTCTCAACATATCTATCAGCAAACACTGCCACCTTCTTAAGGCTACACAGAATATGTAATGAATGCAGGACACCTGCCTTCCCCAAGCTTTAGATTCAGATTTATCCTCTTCTGCTAACCATTTCCCTCTGTGTTGAGATACAGGTAGTCAAACAGACAAGACGATGAATTTATACATTTCATCATTTTGTCATGGTCTTCAAAGTCACAGTTAAAGCAAAGAACATAAAAGAATGAAGCAAAAGGGAGAAAGGATCTCTGGGAAGCATTCAATATTTCCTGAGAAATAGCAGAATTACTATTTTAACAAACATGTAATTATCCTACAGTATGCTACCTTTTTTCATTTACAGAAAGAAGAACTCAGAGCACTTAGGACACTGAAGATTAGCAATGCCTCAGATAGATGGTGTTTCTAATTAGCAGTGTACACTTGTATGCAAGCTTCGATCTGTGCAATCTGTTAGCAATTGCTGAAATACAATTTGTGTGGCTGGCTACAAACCAGCCAACATAGCCATCCTCATTGTGTGTTTTCATCTTAACAAAACTAAGTCATTACTATCCTGAAGAACACATTACAAAAGGACAGCAAACCAGAACACCTACGAAGATATCTACTAATTATTGCTAATTTGAATAGACATAAAAATAGCTTAAAATACTGTGGCAGATTCCAGGATATAAAGAATATTGTTTAGATTTTCAAATCAGCAGCGAAAGCATTGTTTTATGTCAACAGCAATATATGGCAAACTGATGTCATTGTTGAGTCAGAAACATACTGCAGTTTTATTGAAACTATTCTTCCTAAAGTATATAAACTATGGCTTCATACAGCGATAGCATGTCTGGAAAGAGTTCTGACTTGACTCTAAATGATTTAGCATCAATTTAAATCATTAGGCTGTTTTGTGAACCAAGACATGAAATGGAACTTTTATAGAGCATCCTAAGGCATTTACTTAGCCATGCTGAAAGAACAGTTAATTACTTTCAAGTTTCAAATGCTACTAAAGGCTGTTGAAGTGCCATTCAAAATGCAAACTCAGGAGTTAGGTCACTAAGGTTAGTGGTTACACCAATTCATTCCAAATATTACAAGTACTTGAAACAGACAGTATTTTATTGTCTTTTTATACCTCAGGGCATGTTTTTCATTTCTCTGGGACCACAGTGAAAAAGGTTAATTCAAGTTGCATTACTTCAGCAAAGCCTGCACATACTGCAGTTTCATACTATTAACATAGTTTAATACCAAAAGGTACCTTCTTAGCAGAGATCGAGACTACCTCAAATCAACCTTTCATTACAAATACGATGCTCATATTATACGACTGGTTAAAAACATGAGACTCAGTTAAGCAGATTCTCTAATACAAACATTATATATCCAAACACAATCAACTGATTTCACGACTGAAGCATGAAATGTAGTCCTCTGTCTTATTAATTTATTCTTTCTTTAGACGGAATGATTTAATTTCTTTAGGATGCTGAGGAGTTTGAATCACTTTGTTAGGTAAGTACCACACTGCAGCACTACTGTCCTTCGCTAAAAGCAGTTTTACTGGTGGCCACTGAGGTAGTCTCAATTAAACACCATGCAAATTAATACCTTTATCAAATGATACAACAGACTTGAGATTTTAGAGCTGTGTATGGTAAAGGAAGGATTTTCGACTGACAGAAGAAACAAGTTTGTAGCAGGGGCTGTTCAGTACAATGACTTAGCTTGAAGAGGAGCTCTTCCTTGCAGATCTCTCCTGAAGCAAGTGGACAAAGCTATTCAGTACTGTGAAACCCTTTTAAAGGTACGCTTTTAAAACAGAACATTGACTGAAAGAAAAGAAGGTAAGTTGATCCGTATTTCAAATTTTATGCTTTTTAGACTTCGGACAGACACGTGACCTCTTCTTGAATTCTCTGACAAATGACAATGGGCACAACCCCTTAGGGAAAGAAAATAGTGGCTCCTTTACAGAGCCAGAGGTCTGCAGGTGACAGAAAGCTTCAGGTAGGTGCTCTCAGGTCACCCCACATAAATGGATCATTCATATTAAATATGAGAAAAAGACAGACGTTATGATAAGGAGCAGCCCTTCTCTTATACAGAGGATAAAACCAAATGTAGCCATATATGAATGTAAACTATTTATTCTTATGCACTTCTTTATTAATTGAAAATACACTTGAAACTGCAACTCCTTCATTTAAACTGTTTTGTACTTAAATTATACAGATTGTCCAAACATTTTCTACAACATCTTAACATCTTTTGCTTTGCAGTTCTTTTAAAATTTTAATTGGAAGGGGAAAGGCACCACACTGAGATGCCAGTGGAGATAATGTACATCTCTAAGATTTAAGTGAGTTAAAGAAGACAAAAATAGACATTTCTTCTCTGCAGCTCAGAACCACTATCTTGAAAAATGACAAAATCTACTTCCTCATTTTTTTGCAAATGCACGGATGTGTATTTGTTTATCTTCCCCTCTTTGTCACAGAATCATAGAGTTATTAAGGTTGGAAAAGACCTCCAAGATAATGTAACCCAACCTTTGACCAAACACCACCATGCCAACTAAACCATGACACTAAGTGAACGCTTTCAGGGATGGGGACCCCACCACCTCCCTGGGCAGCCCATTCCAATGCTTAACCATCCTCTCAGTGAAAAAATTCTTCCCGATGTCCAACCAAAATCTCTCTGGCAAAGCTGGAAGCTATGAGCTCTTGTCCTGTCCCTTGTTGCCTGGGAGATGAGGCTGACCCCCACCTGGCTACAGCCTCCTGCCAGGTAGTTGTAGAGAGCAGTAAGGTCCTCTCTGAGCCTCCTTTTTATCCAAGCTAAACACCCCCAGCTCCATCAGCTGCTCCTTATGTAACCGACTCTCCAGACTCTTCACCAGCTCTGTTGCTCTCCTCTGACTCACTCCAGCACCTCAATGTCTTTCATGCAGTGAGGCGACCAGAACTGGACTCAGCACTCAAGGTGTGGCCTCACCAGTGCCAAGCAGAAGGGGACAATCACTGCCCTGTTCCGCCTGGCCACACACAGGCCAGGATGCCACTGGCCTTCTTGGTCACCTGGACACACACCGGTTTAGGTTCAGCCAGCTGTCAACCAGCACCCCCATGTCTTTCTCCCCAGCTTTTAGCGCTTATGTAGTTCCAATTTTCACCTGCCTTCCCTCTCATTTCAAAACACCTCCCAGACTGCCTTTCCTTTCAGTCCCAGCACGAATAACCTCATCTGGGTATGCAGCTTCTTGTTCTTGCACTCCTCACTATCCACATCGTCATCCATCACCATTTTACTCTCAAAGTACAAAGATTCAGCAAGATGGAGGACTCTATACTAAAAGCACACAAATGCTAAGCTCATAGGTCTTGATTCCTGTGCCTGGATCTAGCCTGACCCACAGGAGCTCAGATCCCTGCTTGCAATTAAATTTTTACACTTTATCTAGAATTTTGGGGGAATTTGAAAGATGAACTCAAAGAAGTCTCAGGGTCTTGGTGGGTTTTATTTAGTAGTTTGTAAACTAACTATATTTGAGAACAGATAGAGAGAAACAGCATTCTTGACATAACTAGTACCCTCCTGAAAAAATATCACTGCTTCAAAGTCCAGAGTCTTCAGCACTTTCCTATGGCAAGTTTGCTAAGATGGATGAACTGTATCAGCTCTTTTGGCTGGAGGTCTTCTCAACACACCCACACTGAGAAACACAAGTCTCCAGTCAGTTTGCCAAAAAAATGAGCATATGAAAGCGGGACTTCATGATGGGAATTGTTAGGCAACCATAAAAATAAGTCCTAACGCCAGCACTGTTGGTAAAAAAGGAGTACAGACAGAGTGATGGATCCAGCAAAAAAAGGTTAGTTGGAGAGAGCAAAAACAGATGCCAAGTGTCTGTGTCTATTTAATGTATGAGAACAACTGATACAACAGATTAATAATCGTTAATATTTTCTTACTCTGTCTTGATGTCAAAATGACTTTGCCCTCCAGAATAAAGTCTTTGCTCTAGAGGTCCTGAAGAGGTTTGGTTCTGTTCCCAGTGTTAAATTTTCCACTTGGAAAACGCAGACATTTAAGCTGCCAGCATTACAGATGGCTACCTTTCTATGCCCTTGCTTAAAAACCTAACCAAACTCCTTTTAACCAATTTGACACCTAGGTTTACCTTGTTTGAACTCAATAAGCAGTCTGAACTCTGTAATAATCTGATGTCTGCTAGACAGGCTCATTCTGTTCTCCTAAATCTAATCTGTGTTGGATCTGCCCACTATTAGAAAACTTCAACCTAGGCACTCTATGTAGAACTCCAATTTACTTCACCAAATGCATTTAATCAATTCCACTCGACTATTTTCCTTTTGCTCAATGTTTGATTACTTTTATGTCATCTATTAGATACGAGCTGATGTTTTTTACAATAAGTGGGTTATCTGACAAGGCCAATTTCATGTCTCCCATTAGATAAAGTGACATTTCAATCCAATTCTCTGACAAACTTAGATGAGGATACTGTGCAGTTTGAGCACACACAATGACAAGGCACTTGTCTTTTCAGCCTCTCTTATCAGAACAAACACTCAGGTAAATTGAAAACCTCCCCTTCAGGATTTATTTAAATAGAACAATCAATACTTTATTTCACCATCCTCTAAGAGGCATATAAGCTAACACAAACAAGTTTTCAAAAAACCCCTTTTCCACCCCCCCCTTTTTAAGGCCAGACTAATTGTTCACTGACAGGCTTCTTCTCATTAACTAGACAATATTCATGTTTACAATTATTTAATAAGAGAACTGACAGCTCTTTAATTGCGCTCTTTTCTACTACTGAAATCTTGCTATAACATGCTCACTCAGGTAAAACAAGAAAATAAGAGAAGAGAATAAGAACACCTGGCAGTTTCTTACATGTCTTTCATTTTCAAGATTTCATTCCTATTCCTTTGTGATTCCAGATTTGATTTGCAGCACCTGAAACTAGCAGCCTGTCTGCTCTTTTCAAGAGCTCTGGTACCTGGTCTCCAGTGCCACACAATATCATGGCCACAACAGCACTACAAAGCTTGGAGATCTTTACACACATAATTGGAATCTACTTAGAGTAAGTTCCTGTTTAGTGAAACCATGTCTACAGTGAAGTAGAACGAATGTTGCACAGAGCTGTAACCCACTCTACTGTGCAAACATCTCTACTTAAAAGCAAACATATTTTGAAAAAAGCCCTATTCCAGTGCAGGACATACTTTTTGCAACTTGAGTTACAGGTTCAGTAACCGGAATGAAACAGAGCATGGTAACTGTGAAGAACTGATTCTCTTTAGCTTACAAGTGCTCCATTTGACTCTCCTGTCATTCCAGCAATATAATTCCAAGGAAATTCCTTGTAAGTAAGTTTAGTTACACCAGCATAAATTAGAAGAGAATTAAATTCATTGTTTGTGAAAAAGAGGGGAGAGTAATTACACCACTCTTTTTACACATACTATTATTAAGCCATCAGCAATTCCCAGCTATACTAAATGTTACGTGCACTGTGGGCATATGTACATTCTTCATGATTTATGGATGGTAATGGATTAAAAAAATATATAGCTGCACTGAAATCAACCCATTATCTTTGAAGTCTGCTAACTGACATTGCAGAAAAGCTGCTAAAAATTAAGAAATACAATTTCTTAATTATATACCATCAATAAGAAAGCGTATTTACTAATTAGCCCCTAATGCTGCTGTTTCAGTACAGTCATGTAGCATTTTACAGCACAATGTTTAAAATGGGTCTTTTTAGGTCAGAAGGAATGACCTGCAGGTGGTCTCATAAAAGCTCCAACACAGGCAATGGGGATTATCATAATTACTTTGCCACTCTACAAGTAGTTAATGGGATTACACCCTAAGGCTATCCACTTGCTCACAGTGCCCAGTGCAAATTTTCTGAAAGAATCTGGGTAAGCACAAATGCTTTAATGATACGCTTCATAATTTCATCTACTGCACCTCAAAAGGAGCACTAATAAATTAAAACACCCTGAATCAAAGAGACTGAGAAAAAATGAGCTTCTTTGGCTTCCTGTACCTCTCGTGACTGACACGGTAACTCCTCCCTCTGCCTCCTTCAGGCAGTGTTCATTCCTCTTTATTTTCACTGGTGTTAGGTCAGAAAGATGCTTCATCATTCCTACTGGGGTAATAGTCCACGCTTCTTTTCTTTGCCAACTTTCATACATATCTATTTTTGGCCACCTACTTTATTTTCTTCTCATGCTTGGACCGAAATAACCATTTTTTTCCACCATGCCTTATAATTATATTCTCATCTCACCCACTCTACTTGTTTCTTTTTTCATCTGTCCATTCAAATAGCTCATCTAAGTTTTCATGCTACAATTTGTTTTGTCTTGTTATCTTCATACACCAGTTATTTGCAACATCCTTCTCTTGTCCTGTTTCTCTTTATTTTCTCTACAACACATTCACTAAAACCCTATTCTTGCTTTTGGAAAATGATTTAGTCTTCATCACGGCTTTCTTGCATCTTCTTCTACTGGTGATGGATTATTGCCCATTCTATCTACTTGTAAGTGTTTCCCAAAGT
This sequence comes from Mohoua ochrocephala, assembly GCA_013398855.1. Lineage (NCBI taxonomy): Eukaryota > Metazoa > Chordata > Aves > Passeriformes > Acanthizidae > Mohoua > Mohoua ochrocephala. The sequence continues at coordinate 85,113 of VZTA01003757.1, forward strand.
TTTTAAAAACACCTCCATGTACAGAAATATGTGTATTTTATGTGTTCAATTTTTTAAAAGCACTCCTCCATGTACTGAAATATGTGTATTTCATGTGTTTGCTTTAATGTAAATCTTGCATATTTTGTAGTAAGTATATTTTTAGAATACAATCTCCACAAAGGAGGTAAATAGCCACTATTATGTTCATACTTTTAATAAAAGCTTGTGAAGACATACAGGTCTAAACAGTGCATTTTGGGGAAATATTTAAAACAGCAATCAACGAGTACCTAGTTAATTAGCCCTGGTTCCTTCTATCACTCCCTTGTTACAGCTGGATAGACTCTTAAGATTTACATAAGCAAAATCTCTTTACTGAACCTCTTATCGAGTTTAACAGGCTATGGGTGACATTCTCACTGCATTAGCAACTGCAAGCCCTGATTCCACACGCTGAGCACGGAAATACTGATTTGTGTCGTGAAATACCTTTGACTATCAGTTCTGCATAGTTGGACACACCAACTCCTCCTTCCGTCCGGATCATGCAGCGATAGTTGCCGGCGTCCCGCTTCGTGGCATTCACCACGCTAAAGAGAGCCACGAATCGTCGGGCGTTGAACACTTTTATGTCCTTCAAAGGTGCATCCCTTACATAAATACCCTAGGCAAAGAAACAAAAATAGAGTATTATTAGTCATATTAAAAAAAAAAACAAAACAAAAACTGACAACCAATTTTACTTCTCTCAAGTTCCCCAGGAGGAGAGGAAAGATAAAAGCAGAAGTCTGTATGTTACTTTTACAGGTGTGAGTGAGACTCTACTGCCTTCCCATGTGAGTTAAACCACTCATCATGAGTGGGCAACCATTAATCTGTAACAGCTGCTTTCAACTCTTTATAGATTAACTAATAGAAAGATTTGAGAGCAGTGTAACACTTACTCTCTTCGTTTGTTTTACACAAATATTTAAATTTATTTCTTTTAAAAGAACAAGAAACCCAGGATAGTCAGTCTGTGCTTTCTCTTCCCTCCCTCCATCTGCTGCTTGGCATATACATTTTGCACATGTGCAGTTGCACAGAGACATCAGTGGATGGTTCTCATAGCAGCACCCACACAAGGGGTGATCAGCGACTCAGGTAGAAGAGACCAGGCACAGATTTACCAGGCAAATGACCTGAAGTTGTCTCCACCTCTCACTTCCTCAGCATGACACTGGAAACTGGGCAGTTTCTATCTCAGCACAGTGTCTTGCTGTCAATTCAACATATTACATGTATGGCACAAGAAAATGAGCCCTGTAACAGCTGAGGAGCGCAAGGAGTGAAAAAGGGAGGGGAGAAGACAGAAGAGGGCAGAGATGACAACTTGCCAAGTCCTTTGACACAAAGATAATGGCAGAGAGGCTTGGCTCTCAAATCCTCATCAGAACTCATGCTCCACCCAACCATGAAATAGGATACTTGCACTATGAACACTCAAAAACCCGCAGAAAATGTACAACGATTGAATTATGAAAGCTGGATGAAAAAAAGAAAAATCAAACCCACCACCAAAATCTACTGACAACATTAACTGAAACAGGAAAACAAGAAAGATGCACTTTTCATACAACGCTATGTATTTCAACAAACTGAAGGCTGCAACCACTATCAAAACATGAAGACAAACTGGAAAACCCCACCTAGCACTTCACAAAAGCCACTCTCTCCAGGAAGGCACACGCACAGTCTGCTGCTACCTAATGACACCAGGTATGTTCAGTGGATTTCTCTAACTTGAGGAGCTTCTAGCAGGTCAAGGGTACTGCACTGTTAAACTTCTATAAACCAACAGCATAGCTGGTGATGTCTGGTTTTCTGCCCTGGAGTTTGCGGTTTGTCCAGCAGGATTTAAGACGTACAGAAAATACTGATCTCATTTTATTATGATCTTATTTGCCACTACATTGGAAGTACCCTTGAAATACCAGTTCTAACAAAAGAGTTTTAAACAACAGTCACACAAAATCAAACTCATCCATAAATCACAAAACCACGTGAAAGTTAATCGTGCTGTTAATACCAAAGAAGCACCATAACTAACAATAAATACTGATTCTAATGCACAGCAAGGTGGAGTTATTTCCTCTTCAAAAGAAAACGTGGATGATGCAAAGCTTATGTAAAAGAAAAAAAAAATGTTTGTAAGATGTCCAAAGAAGAATGTGCTATCATGCCTTAAAAATTACTCAGCCATAAATTATTACTTGAGAATTACTTCAGATAATTGACAGCTCCTTAAGATTCCTCAGAGTTTGAGCTGCTGATAAAGCACAGCTTCTGTGACGTGGCATGGCAGTTATTGAAACAGAAACTTGGAAAGAAACATTTCAAACTACTATTTCAAAACTACTATTTTTTACTAGTTTTGCCACTGCAATACCCTTCTAGCGAGAACGGCTGCAGATAACAGGGAATAAGCAGTGGGTTAATTAGGATTTTGGAGAATGAGTATTTCTTAAAAGCAACATTATTTCTTACCTAACACATTAACTTATTAATCCTGATGATCAGAACTGCTGATCAGTCTCAAGCCATAAGCCAGTTTTAAGGTTATGCTACTGCAGCTTTCAGACTCTTGAAGGACCCTGTACATACCCAAATGGTTGCATTACATCCACCAATATTAGTTTTCCCATTTTTCTAGCTGCAACCTCAGGAAGCCTTATGCTGGCTCTTTATCCTGCCCAGAAATAGGGTAAGTTATTCTCCAGGGAAGAACATACTGCCACACACTAATTCTAGTACCTAAACTAGCTCAGCTCATTTAAGGTGTGAACAAACTCCTCTGCACCCCAGCCTGCACAGTACACCCTCCCTTCCACGTGGGGCACCTGCATCCAGAATTTACCAGGACTCTTATGAGTTACAATACAACTGAAGAACTGTGTAAATATTTCAAAAACGATTTCTTGCTGTTCCCACGGAGAAAGAGATGAAGGGAAAGGACCAGGCAATGCCAGGAGACTCTAATTTCTGCCTTAATTTGCAGTTCATGAAGATGGAGGAATCGTGGAAAGGTATGATGCATACACAGTCCCTGCTGGCCCCACACAGAGAACTGTCTCCTACCACACTGTCCCCTCAGACCTCCAAGTGGCCTGGTAGAAATCCTGAACTTCACAGTCTGGGTGTTCATATAAACTGCCAGCAGTCCTTGAAGGCAGCTGCTCCAATACCCAGCCCCATAGGACATATTTCCCATCTTTTTCAAGCCTATTTAGAATGGAAATTGGAACTAATCAATGCACTGTAGCAGTTACAATAAATTACGATTCCACTTGGGTCCCATCATCTTTTTCACCTTCTGCTGATTCTCAAATACGCTAATCTTGCCTGATTTTGAATGTTTTAACTGCTGTTCTACAACAGGAAATCTTAGTTTGATCAAATAATTGGCTTATATGGCTTTGTGACACATGCCATCCATTCACATAACAATAATTTTAACTGAAAAAAGAGAAGCCAAAGCACATTTCAGGAGGCACACATCATTTTGCTCAAATGAAAAAGCTAGAGGAGCCTTAAATGTAATTCAGCTTGGCTCCACAGAGGATTTGAGCATTTTTGCCCTCTACCAAAATCCAGGTGAGAAAAGGTGGCTTCAAAATTTATGAAAGAGCTCTGGAATAAAAACCCATTATTATTATTATTATTATTATTATTATTACTATAACAAAGCTGTAAAATATACGGGAGATTATTATCAATAAAGATCATCTTGACTGACTTCTCTTGAACATTACAAACTCATGGAGGCAAAGTGTAGAGTGTCTAATTATATGTTAGAACTCAAATAGTCCCACAGAAATTACTAGCATGACATTTTATACTAGAACTCAAAGGAGAAGAAAAAAGCCCAATTTTTTCTTCAGTCTCTTCGGGGAAAAATATTTTCAAGGAAAATATAGTGTCTGGAACAGACAAAGACTAAGAAACATAATTGCTTTACATTCCACAAGAAAAAATACAGCCCAAGAGAGCAAGTTTTCCCTCTCTTTTGAGATGACAGCAAATGAGTAGGAGAGCTGCCTAATTGATTTAAGCCTAAGCATAAAGGAACAGTAATGAAGGTAATGAATTCCAGTATAAGGAAAGTTCAATCTATAGGCATTGCAGATGACAGTCAAAAAGGCTGCAAAGAAAAAATTAGAAAAAGTAATCCCAGACTTATAACTTCTCCCAAACTCTTATTTCAGCAATGGACAAATGGACAGCAGAAGACTATTTTTAGTCTGAAAAAAATGCTACTTACAATTTGATATATGAATACAGAACCGTTTCTGTATTAACAGTACCACACATCCAGCCTCGCTCCCTTTACTTGTGATTCACGTTTTGTTCCCCCTGACTTACTGCAGCGACTTCAGTAAGCTACCCAGGCATGGCATCTTTTTTTCCACCATGTAACAGGCCCATTTAACCTCACTGTATGATGAATTACAAGCTCTCAGTGCTGACTGTCAACAGCTATTTCATTTAGAATGACTAAAAATAACATATCAAATGAACATTTGTTTATCAAACATACCGGCACATCCCGCTACAATTGCTTTACAAAGAATTACTTTTAGTCGCATTCAGAAAAGTAAGTTTTTATCACTCACTAATGCAACAGTCTGAACTCCAACAAATAAGAGTTTGGTTATGATATACTGTTTTACTAGCAAATAGTCATTACAACTTTAATCTCAGGTTTTTCTGAGATTCTGAAATTTACCAGTAGGTCTTGCAAACTCCCACTTTTTACATGAAAGCCTGAATCTTCCCCAAACCATCATATTTTACTGAAAAATAAACAAAAAAACGACAAGACCATAATTTACTAATCCCATTCCAGAAAGGAGGATAAAATTCATTATTTACAATACAACACTATGGTACTGGTATTAAGACCTATTAGAACAGGTTGTTGGAGCAAATTTGTAGTATCCTGTTTTCTGAGTGGGACTTAATTTTTTTTTGGTTTAAATACAATTCAAAAATAAATATGGTTCTTCTAACTTTCTTTACTTTAGCCCTGATTTGCCACACAAAAGTCTGAGGCTTTACTCCTGATTAGGGCTGTTAGCTTTTCCTGCCCCTGGGACTTGGAGAACTGTGTGAACAGGACACTTCATTCTTTGGAAAGAGGAAGCTGCCATAATCATTTAATGTTAGACCTGCTTGGACTACAAAGGCCACATCCCCAGGGCAGAGCTATCTCACCTCCTTAGAACACAAGAACTGTGACCACAGAATAAATACTGAGATTCAAAAATGAAAATAACAGATTCCATTAGCTGCTGAGGAACCGCGCATTTTCAAATGCTCAAAGAAAGCTTTTAAAAAATGCCAAATACATATATATATATATATGTAAATGCTACTCAAGCCAACTAATGAAAACATGTAACTGATAAGTCACTTGCAAGAATAAATTTTCTATTAAACAAAAAGTTATTTAAAATATAGAGGAATAAAAAATAAGCTTAATTTAACATCAGGATATACACAGCTTGAAAAATCCATATTCCTAGTACTAGCATATTAAATGCATACACAGACACCTTAAAGCACTTTAAAATGCACATTATTTTTCCATTTTAGGCAAGTTAGAATGAAAATAAATAGGTTGATAGTTATTTAAATTACACTTACCAGCTCTTTTAGGCAATGAACTAACTCTAAGTCTTTTAAATGAACAGCAATTTAGCAGCAATAATCTATATATTAAACCTTTCAGAAATACTTTTAACAAAAACGCAGCAGCAATTCAAAGGCATTGAACTTCTGGGATGTTACATCCAGCACTGCCACTGCAATAATCACTCTCAAGGCATGTATCAACAATTTTGTGAGAAGAGAGTTAAAAGGAAACATCAGTCAGCTTCTGTCCATACAGGTACATTAGGCAGCTTTTCATACATTTAATGAAAGAAAAGGTTTGCATTATCCCTCTTTCAAATATGCACATTTATAAAGTTGTGATTAGAGTTATACCAGTGGGATCTCAAATAACACCAGCAAGGCCAGAAGCAATTTTTGTTTAAAATATGTATAAAACTAAATCAAATAGTAATTAATACCTCAGAAAAATTGCTTTGCAGAATTCATATAATTCCAGTAACTAAGACAGTTTTTCTCTACCTTTGAATTTCTAGGTTTGTGTTCATAACCAAGACAACCGTTTGTCAGTCTAGATTAGAGCCATCACACATCCTGTGATTATCCTGTATTTCTTCCATCTGTGTAAGTTAACAAGTACATTTCATTCAAGTAATAAGGCCATGCTGGAAAAAGATTATTATTGTCCTGTTTGGAATTATTCCGCTATGAGACAGAATTGCACCCTGCATGTGTAACTAATGGGCATTCAAGCAAACTATTATTATTTTACCTTTCAAGAAAGGTTTCTCCTTTCAGTATTTTAATGTTTGGTAACTGAGCCTTTTCTTCAAATCACACAGCTCTCCAGAAATCCCTGTTTATTATGACTAAACCTAAACACCGGCTGGAGCTGTCAGGTAATACTGTAAAATATTATTTAAGTCACACATCGAGTACTCACATTATCAAATATTAAGCACTGACATCTATTTGAAGATACTGTTACAAACACAGAAAGCAAACAAAGACAATGAATTTTCTGGAATCATTAAACTCAGGGTAATTTAACCAAAGCAGTTACTCTGCACTCATATATTGAAATTGTTTTGTATCATTCTGACAGAAGAAAATCTGCTATCATTACATAGACATTTTAAAAGGGAAAAAAATCAAAACAAAAACCAAACCCCTATTTTTTTATTTTTACACTAAATTCCAGAGCAGCTAAGAAGAGTTTATATCCTCTAACAATTTGTCAGTGCTCACAAAATATGTAAAATTCCGTATCTTCTTTCCATTCATTTTTAATAGCACATAATAGAATACAAAATGAGTTGTAGGAAACTACAGCCTCAGAAACATCTGGAGAGAACAAAATACCAGGAAATATCTAACAGGGAGTTTAATACTTTGGATAGAAATTATGGCAATGATCCATGTATCTACTAAGCATTTTGTTGAACTTGCAGCCCTACTTATGAAGTCACTTACTCTAATACTGTATTTTAATTCTTTGAAGTATGTAACACTTAGTGCTTCTCATCATCCTTCTATCTGTGTTTAAAATTCCAAGAGCTAGGACGAACACCTTGCTAAAAACTGAAGAGAACATACATAGGATTTTAAATACTCTGGGGCTTGGCATTCTGCTAAAACCTAAGGCATCAGCAGATGCCAGGCTGATGGAGGGGCTAGGAAGGAACAAAGTGGAGAGGAGAAAGTGAAGAAGTAGAGTTCATTCCCTTGATTTTCATCGGTACAAACCATACAAAGCGTAGTAATGCAGGTCTTTGTCTGCCTTTTCTATGCAACTACGTAACAGGAGACTTAAAAACCAGTGCACTCATGTCCCACATTCCCTTCACTGCAAAAGTGTTAATCTTGGGAAGAAAGGCAGCATGGGAAGAAGAAACTCCAACATGCAAGTTCTGGGGCCATCCTGAAGAGTATTGCAAAGTTTAAACCAAGCAGAATAGCAGGCAAAGCGAAAGCGATACTGAGTCCTACAAAGCAGGTAGGAAGAAGCAGCCGAGGAAGAAACACACACAGATTTGATGATGACAAATCATTAAGGGCTCAGCTACTGCCTCCTGAAAAGATTCTTCCAAATGGGAGGAATGAATGGTGAGAAGAGAGGCAGAAGAGAATACTGACAGTGATACTGACCCCAGTACTGACAGTGCAATCTGTGAATAAAGACAACCACAGCAGTAATAATCAGCAGTAGGGAAGGCACAAGCTGGTTCACAGAACAGGGAAGCTGATGTAGAGGGGTTTGGCTGGAGGTGTTTCGGTCTTAATTACTGAGCCAGTCATAGTTTAACAGCTCCCACCCACAACACTCATCTTCCCCAGCGGTCTGTTTCCTTCCCATCAACTTCTCTTTGGACTCAATTTAAACTTTACTTTGGTTCTCCTTGCCTCAAAACAGCTTCAACAGCCCTTATTCTTAAAAAAAGAAAACAAAAAGGGGGGGGAATAAAAAAAAAGCCTCTCCTCAACTCCAATTTGAACAAGATACCTTCCAGCAGAAAGTCTGTACATTTTACCTACAGTATTCATGGTAAAGGTCACTGTCTCTTCCTCCTAAAGGTCCAGCACAGCACAGGAAGCTTATTGAATTTATTTCATCAGTTTCCCAATTCTTATGTGTCCTTAAGTGATTCCACTGCTGCTGAACAGTGCTTCATATCAAGGCAGTATCCAGGGTCCAGAAACAGGCCAATATCCTGCACTTTTGAAAGGAAAGTTGAATTTAACCAGCCCCACGTGGCACAGGTCAACTGTCTCATTATCTTCCTTGTGCCAACATCTTAGGTTTGCTAATCACCATTTTATTATTTAACACTCCAGAATAACTGGAAGACTAACACATCACAACGAGTTTCTTGAAAGTGAGCACTTCTTGGGTTGCTTCATTTTTAAAATCAGACAAGAATTTCAAAAAGGTTTGGCTGGTAAAGGTAATCCCAGAACAACTTTTCTTATGAGTCACTTCATCAAATGAGAGCATATATGGGGATGGAGGAAGGGATAGGTTTATGTGTATCCCCTCTGACTTATGTCCATAACTGTCTGCAGACAAACGAATTTTCTGCAAATCAATGTATGTAGTCAATTCATTAATATTTGGTAACTTCTGAGTACCTGAGACACAGATCTAAAACAGGGAGAAAAGGAAGAAGAAACAAGAACTACTACTTGCTACCACAAGTATTTTGTCCAGAGTTCGAGTTTTGTATCATCCTTGTAATATAAAAATAATAACATCTCTCTTGTATTGTACTGCTGACACTCTTTACAGATATAACTTCAGCAAACGTGGAAGATCAAAATCCACTAATTGTTCAGGTTACTTGCAAACAAACTTTGCCAAGCTTTCCCCAGGTCTCTTAAGGTTTTGTGCTTTCTTTTTTGGCATCACTACCAACATGGTCTGTTGTGCTTGTTGACCTGAAGAGTTTCTGATTTAAGGGTTTTGAGTAATGTCATAACATAAAACTTCACAGCTGTTCAGTCAAGTATTTTCACCAGAATATTTTGGGTAACACTTCCACACCGTTTAGAAATGATGGGGCTCGTACATGATGACAGAAGTGACATTTATTCTTCCACTTACCCCTATCTGATTTATTTTAGTATTAATAACAAAATTCACTGACATTTCTTCATGGTTACCAACATTTGGCTTTTTTTGTGCCAGGCATTGCAGTCTGAGTGGATTGGGAGGCTTAGCCTGCAGAGCAGCTTTGCTGGCCAGCCTTCTCTGGTGTTTCTCCACGAGAGAATATAAGGCTTATACTTGGCTCCACTGTTGCAGTGGCACCATCTCACACAAGTCATGCGAGGCTATAGATGCAAGAGCAGCTACTGTACCATCAGGCATTTAAGTTTTTTCAGCCGTGCCTTTCACTGCTCATCCTGCTAGAGCGAGAGGAGCACACAGTGCCTGCTGTACCACTTAGTGTCCCTGAAGCTAACCTGTAACAGAAAACTTGGTGTTCAAGGGGGAAAGTCACCTTTCATGTACATTCCCACCACACTCCGCACACATTCAGCTGCACAGAGCTTACTAATAAAATCACTGGACTCGAAGGTTGCTGCTGGTCAGCTCTGAAATCTCACTGACATTGAAAACACTTCAGACACAGATTGATTTCAAGATGACATTTTACTTCTTGCATATGTTCACTGGGATTTACTATTAACAGTCCACAATCAGTAATTTCTCCTAGTCTCTGGTGTCACTAATAACTGAAGATACCATAAGAGACATCTTAGCATCAGAGAAGCATTAATCAAACCTACATTCAGACAATAATAAAACCAGTAAGCCCATGTAAAAAAGTCTATTATATGCATCAGATGATTTGTATATAAGGAGATAATGAAGGAAAAGATTTTGCCAAAGATCACAGCTCCTTAGACACTATCTAACACAAACACAATACATATCACAAACCTCCTATATTCCGTTCTTCATAGAAGATTTTCTGCCATACAGTAAGATTACTGTGCAATTACTGAAAAACAACTAAAACTGATTAATAACAATTAATAGAATATACCAAATATATAAAGAAAAGTTCTAAATATATACTGGAGTGGAGAGGGGGACACGCAGAAATTAACATTCCAAAACCTGGAAATAATATCAAATATTCACAAGAAATTAAAAAAAAAAATTAACTTTCATCTATGCAGTAAATTGTAGTGTCCCTTCCTACAGGACATTAATTGTTCTTCCAACAGTGACGTCATCTCAGGTTATCTACTAAAAAACCACATCAGGATGCACAGGCTTCAGGATGCATGCAATCTTGGTAAAATCTTTAGTTGACTGATGTCATTAAAGCTCCCCTTCAAGGCAATGGACTCCAGACAATTTGCAGTGCACAAGATGGTTTGACCAGTCTTGGAAGACTGAGCTATTGATGAGCAGGAGGAAAAATGATCTCATGCACTCCTTTAGTACACAAATGTACCTACTCATCAAACACCAAATATTTTAATGTTCAAAAGAACATCTTTAGGCCTATTTCATTGTAGAGTTTATATTAATAGTTCCACCTCTTTGTGTTAGCAAGTTGTTACATATGTATATGGTTTAATTTTAACAGTTAAAGTACTGCTTCATTATCTCAGCACTCAAAAATGGCTGAAACATTACTCCTCTCAAGTGCTTCAAAACTTGGCACCAAAAATGATAATTATGTGAAAGGCTCAGAGAGTTTACAGCACAACAAAAAATTCTTATGAAAGTCCAGAACTTTGTTCACCACCTGGGATACTGTATGCAATTTACATAAACAAGCACATGCACACACACACACACAAACTGTTTTGTATATCCTATAACTCTATTTGATTTTCATCATCTGCCAAGAGTCATTTTCACTGGCTCTACATTCTTACAAGGATGTTTTTGATATCTCTTAGTTAGGTATGTGTGTATTCCTGAGGAAAACAATTTGCTTTCCAGAACTCCCTCTGACACAGGACTACATCTCTTCCTTTGAAAAAATAATAAATAATGCATGCAGGTAGTTTTGTATATAGATGAACAAAATCTTTCATAGTCTTCACACCTTCAGCAAAAGATTACTGAGGATACAAAAAAACCCCACACTGAATAAGGTGAAAGACAGCTTTCAGGAAAGAAGAAAAGCCAAATCCAGGAAATAAAGTATTTACATAAGGTAGAGGAGAAATTGGCCATTAAAGTGATACTGTTCTTAGTTTCTCGGCTGCAAATGAAGTAGTACACATTCTGTATGTATACACCAAGGTATGAAAGATTTCACCCTCTCCCCTTCTATCAAAAAATATCCATTAATCTCTTGCTACTGGTAAATCTGACGATGCTGCTTACTACAGCTGTCAGATATATCCTGAGATCCTATTGTTATCTGCTCCTCTTCAACCAATTTCTACTTTTTGTTCTCTATTTCTGCAATAAAAGTTATGTGTTTGAGAATTACATTTTAAAGTAACTATTCACATTTCAACCATGTTTTAAAATAAAGCCAGGAAAAATAAATTACTGCAGTGAAGTGATGACCTCTCTTTTTCATCAGCTGTAGCTTTCCACTGTTTGAGGAAGCTCTCTCATGAAAGGCTACTCACGCTGGGTCAAAGCACATGTCTGAAAAATGCAATTGCAATATCAGAAGGTTGTGTTTGATATTAAAATAGAATTTCATTATNTTATACCTGGGTATGATTTGACAGCAATTTCCTGGAAATCATACTGTAGATCATTCTAAGAACAAGTAGCACACAGAGGCAACTGAACGAACCCACTGCAAATAAGGAGAAGCAGCAGACGAGGATGGGAAAATTAAGAGATGGAGACAGGCCTGAGAAGCTAAGGAAAACCAAGACAATTCTTTGCAGCCAACATGCTGCACCAAAAGCAAGTGACTTCCAAAAAGGAATTCTACCCTCTCTCTCTCCTATAACACAGATGTGTGTTTCCTGTGCCAATTTACTGAATGCTAACAGGCTTTTCAGAAGACATTGTCTCAGCTGCTTTCATTTGACCATTAACTGTTCTGTGTTCCACCTGTTCATTTCTTTCCAGCACAGGGAGGAGCACAGGAATGACATTTTTGCTCAACCATTCAGGAGGAGAGAAAGAGCCCTCCCATACAGGCAACAACCTGTGTTGTACACAGATGTGAAAAAGAAAACGTAAGCAGATTAGACACATTTGTTAATTATAGACATTCAGATTTATTTTTAAGGATGTTTACATCTAGAACATAAGCTAGTGGAGACATGAACTCGTAAACATACAATCTAGCCAATGACCTTATTAACCAGGCACTCATTGCAATGACAAAAACAAAACTGTATGATACTGTGTTGTATTCTTGAGTCCTTTCATTTGAATTTAACCTGAAACGGTATCACTGAAAATACCCACAATTTATTTCAGATTACCTGACCAGCTTGTGATCATAGCTCATGAACTAGGGATTATGGCTGCCTAGTGGAATGAGGAAAAATGTGTTTCTGCACCATGCAATAAGTAAACAGCTTTCTGTCTTCCCTTTCCCGAAAGAGTAAATACTGATCACAGCATCATGAAACAAATTTCATGCCTCAGTTGTCTAATTTGGGCAGCTACAGTATGAATTGTGATTCCCTCAAGGCCCTTGCAATTGCAAAAAGTTCTACAACACTCCATAAATTAACAGACTTCATGTTCCATAGGGAATAAGAGTGGGAAAGACTTGAAAAGGGAAAAAAAAAAGTGAGGGAAAAAAAGTATGATATATGGATTTCACTTAGGACTGCTTCAAGGCCTGGGCATTATTAAACTAAGAACATCTATGCTGTTTCCAACAAGTACTCAGGAAAGACATGGAGACTAAAATAACAAACCAGCTCACAACTATTCATTTGTTTTAAAGAACATATAGCCCTCACAGTCCAGCAGACTGTAAAAAGTAAAGAATTTGTTCACCACATAAATGTGCACCTCTAAACTTGAAGTCTGCTGCATAGAAGCAGAGAGGTACTAAATAAAAGAGACAAAAGTACAGTAATGAAATCCTGCCACTCCTGGAAACTGCAGAAACATCACTGAATTCAGTGGGTTTGTAATTTCATCCTGGCAATTTACCCGTACTTCAGACTAACAATGTGAATCTGAAAAAAAAGACAGGTACTGGAAGTCATTTGGGAGCAAATTATCTCACGAGTATTCTGAATTTGTCAAATCCAAACAGATTAGGCCTCCTGATACGACTTAGATGGCAGAAATGCTGAGAAGCCCCTCATAATGTCACTCAACTGTATTTATTTATTTATTTGCTGTGATTTGCCCTTAAGGTTTTATAGGTGTAATGAAATAAACCACCAAAAGGATAGTAGAAAAGGCTTAGTCTTACTCAGGAACAAACTAGGCATATCACAGGGATTGCATGATTTGTTTGCAGCACCACTAAAACCTGAATCCCTCTTACCTGAGCGCTATGGTAAATGTTCCCAGAGAATGGTGTTCATTTTATTCTGGCTCTAGTGTATATAAGAATGTCTTTTATTATGATGTTTTGTAGTTGAATATTGGGTTTAGTGCTACTGGGAACGAAAGGGTCTTTAATGGCCATTTAACCAGTCACATGATGTAGAACACACCGTGTTTTCTGACAGCTGTTACTGATAACTGCACTGAACTCACAGTCCTGCAGCAGCGTCATGAGATGTCGCACACAGGCACATACAAAATTCCTCAGCATCACACCACGGAACCAGGGAGTCAGGTGATGAATGGAGAACTGCAAGGGCTGGGGGTCTGTTACCCTATAATGACCTAGTGTGCTAAAGTACAGCTGATCCTGCAGGGAACTGTTATCTCACAGCCTCGATTTGCAGCATCCCACACATGGAGCTGTTTGATCAGTCTTACTGTAAGTTGCAGCAGACATCTGTGGAAACTGGCAAACAGGCACAAAAATAAATCCAAGCTATCCAGGAGATCCTGTCAACTTCTAAAAGATTCTTATGCAAAGGCACACCTGGAATTTGCACAACCTTAGGCTGATTACCAGAGGGACCTGTAGTTGTGCAGGCAGAATAAATAAACAGTGGCCCTGCAGGAAGATAAAATTCCTCTAAAAGTCTGTCTGTCACTACTTTCTTATCCTTCATATAGAAAAAAAAATAAATCTCATAATCATGTATAAACAAGGAATCAACTCGGCTCGGCTCAGCAAGATATTTTGAAATTGTTTTGCTGTTAACAAAATTAATTTGTATTACATAAAATCTAGAAGGGTATTTCATTTCTACAATAAACAAATTACATTCCAGCCCGCTAAAGAATTTATGTGTGTCCTAAATTCTGTGAAAAAAATTAAAGGTGAAACGATACTGTCCTGAAACATACGTAAAAATTGAATGGCACGAGGATTTCCTTATATTGAATTCTACCTTCAGTTTTACAGTAGAGCATTACACAAAAGTTCCAAGGTACTAGAAAGAATATAATTGATGAAATAGCGACCCGTTATTTTCCCATACATGCTACACCCTTTCATGACTAGGAAAATCATTCTTTCAAAAATCTTGGTGGCTTAGGAAAGACAGGAGTTTAATTCTACCACTTCGACAGCATAATAGTCTCTTTAAGGGGCTGGGGCACTAGAAAATATTAGCCTTTTATCATCAAGAGGTTGGAAATACTCATGCAAACCCAAATAAAACCAAAGGAGATTTTCATTGCCTTCACTGTATTTGATCAGGCGCTCTCTGAACAGACATAACAGTTCATCATTCATATACAGATAAATATGAGGCTTTTCTTTTCAAGTGATTTTACTTATTTTTTTGTGTGTTAGATTTCTTACAACTCCTCGGCTGTTTAACCTGTCACACTTAAATGAATAATTTACGAAATGCAAATGCAGCGGAAAAAGATAACTACAGTAAAAGCCTGAAATTGTTTAAACAGCAAAAATAGAGAATTTAATTTCTAAGTCCCACTTGTTACCACTGCCAATTTCACCTATCCCTCTTTCTCCACTTACTGCAGCTTCATCTGAGTGATCTCCTCAGACAACGTTTCATTTGTTTTAACTGTCCTTACTTCCTTCTCACAGACAATGTCTCAGTTCTGGCACGTTGGTTTTCACGTATGGAAATCACTGGGATCTGAAAGGCTGGTGTATTCCCAACGCTAAGTCCAAATACTGACTATTGTTTGCTGTAGGGAACAACTCTGTAATAATGGCAGCAAGACAGCAGTTAAACTTGCACCCCCATTATAAAAAGAGATCAAGCAAAAAGGCATGGTTTTGATACCAGGCTACACATATGAATAAGGGAACACTGTCTTTACTGAAAGAAAATGAGTTGGAGACAGACTTTAAATCAAGATCTGACACCCATCTAGAAGCTACACTACTGATTAAATAAAGAACAATGGACTCAATGAATAATTGAGATTCTTTGGCTCTGTAATACAGAAGGTCAGATTTGACTGTCATACTGGTCTTCTCTACACTTAAACTATAAGAATGCAATTTTAGCTGAAAATACTAAACAGAGATAGAGGTAAGCCAAGAAAATCGTTATGCATAATATTGCAGTTAGCCAGCACAGACATTACAGGAAAGTCATGTGTTCTTCCTTGGGGATTTAGCCTTTACTCATGATTGCCACATGTAAGGAAAACAGTACCTTTATTTTCAGTAAGGCATTCCACTGAAACAAGGGAGGAAAATCTTCCAGTAGCATCTTCTACAACAGAATACCTACCATGCAGCAGCTCAAAGGCATTAGAAAATCTAATATTGCTTAAATGGACAGCCCTATAATTTTTCACATTTTACACTCCTTTCAGAGTCTCTCCTCTCCAGGTCTCAGTGCATTAGGAAAGAAAGAAATTACCTGTAGCCAGAGTCTGTCACTTGAGTCTGTTCCACCATTGGCAGTGCACTGAAAAGTAGCAAACTGTCCTGCATTGACTTCCACACTCTGAAGACGCAGGAAATGGGGAGTTTTTGCTGTTGGAGAAGATGAAAGTGTTGAAGTTATGCAAGACCAAAGTACTGGCTACAAAAAATACACCAAGCAAATGAAATCGTTCTGCTTTAGAAGGTTCAAGTCACTGACTACACATTAGATTCTAGGCTGGTTTAACACTTCCATGCCTGGGAAAGAGCAGAATAGAAGGGTGCTGTTTAATTGTTCCTGCTGTGTAGCTCAGCATCCCTCTTGTAATAATGGTCTATTAAAAAAGATCATATTGGAAACTAATAATGTTTTGAAGACAAACCTATTAGATGCTTACACTACCAACTGGATAAGCCAGCAAGAAGTTAAGTGACGTTATCAGGGGAACAGGTTTTTCTTTTTAACCAAGTACAGTGTCTGTAGAAGAGATCCTTTAGAAATGCTGCCCACCAAACAGCTAAAATACCAACATAACACTCCTCACCAAATACAGCTGTATTCTTTAAACACAATTCTTTTCAACAACACTGCAGAAAAAACCCCAAAACACAACACACATTCTCCACACCAATGCTTAATTTTCATTTAGAAAGAGAAAACAATCCCAGTAAAAATTAAAGCAATATACCTACAAGTAACCTAATGAATGAAACTGATATTCAAACAAGAACTATATCCACCGAAGGAGAAAAGATACTGTGTGTTTTTGTTTTACTAAAAAGAGTCAACCACATAATACAGAAAACTAGATATTTTATACAGAAACTTATCCCTTAAAGCACACTATTCCCCAAGCTATTCAAATCCTACTGCAGCCAGGCAGACTTCTTGCATTGTCTATACTAACAGATAAGCCAGGCTTTGAACATTGTTTTTCAACATGAAAATCTCAGTACTAGCAGTAGACTGGCAAACGAAACATCTATTTTCTAGCAGAGCATCACAATCATTTAAAGTGTTGATCATATTTTCTTAAAAAGCCTTAGTACTGGGTGAAATCACATTTTTAAGGAATTTATAAATAGCTAGTGTCAAGAAAAAGTTGCTAAATATCCAGTGCAAGACAGCATAAGATGGAGGAGATGGAATAAAATAGCTCCAATTAATATCTAAATATGGCATAAAATATTTTCCTAACTACCCTTACGGCAAATTTATTACACATATTGCCTTGTTTTTTCTTAAAACATTTCCCAATTAGGACAGACAGACTTTAGGCCAAAATTATCCACTTCTGCCTAGGAAACTATTAATGTCAGACTATTCAGTAAAATTCTTCAGCATGTTCCCCATTTCTCAGCTGTCATGTTGTTTGCTTTTTTTAAATCTGCTTTTACCCCGCTCAATTTTACTGTTTCCTTGGTCTTCTTAAACTCTAGAATAAACTAGATTTTCTGAATTACCAGGTATGGCCTAAGTGGAGAAGAGCACTGGGTTTTAAAAACAAACACACACACACACGAAAAAACCTACCCATCTACCACAACCCATCCCTTTCATTTCTACATGCCTGCAATCTGTCTTCTGCTTGGTCTTTGTTTGTACTACCCAGGCAAGTGCCTATCAAATATTTTTCCCATTTCAATTTTTGTTTATAGCGTTAATAATTCCAGAACTATTTTTTTCTGGGAATAAACAGAAAGAATACCATAGTGAGCTTTACAGAGTTTTAGACAAAGTGTAGTTTTACTTGAATTTTCACACTTTTTCCATTTTCTTTAGACAATTTAACTGGTTTGATGTCTTAATTTCTAACATTTTAATTACTTCATCAAAGAACTTTTCATTAAAGCTTTTGCATTTCAACACTGTTATGTTAGAACTCTACATGCTATGGGCTATAACTCAGTCTCCACATTAACGAGAGCTGTTTGCAGGTTTTGAGAATTGATTGGTACAAATGCACAGATCAAACCTCTCAAAATCAGTATAAAAAAAATTAGTAAGCTGCTAAAATGCTGCTTCAGACTTATCCTACCTGAACCAAGGATATAAATTAAAAATGCAGAAGCACACATACTTTCTAACGAGATGAGAGCCTGCTGTGTTTATTAGAAATAAGTGACTCAGAAATAACAGCTGCTGATTCTGCATAACTGTCTCTGTACTTGAAGAAATGTGTGTGTCTTCTTGCCATTAACGCTAAAACCATTTTTACGAGGTGCTTCGGCACTATCCGATAGAGCACTTTTTATTTGGAATCACAGCTCTTACTTAAAAGCCACGACAAATGCATGCGAGCACAATATGGTATAAGAGGAACAATCACACACAAGTTGGTGTCTTCTTCCCCACTCAGTCATTTATTTGGCCAGTAAGATTACAACCTACTATCCCATGTATGATCTTAATAAATCTTATTTAACAAACAGCATATACATGAAGTAATGATTTATTTAAGTAGCCTATTCAATTATGTCTGGATTACTACATTAAAGCTTTAGTTACAAGGTTTGTTTTGACAATTCAGGATAATTAAGTATTACATATCCTTAATAATGGGATAAAGAAACATATCTGAAACATAAAGAAGTAAAACAGTGCAGAAACTGAGCCATGAACCTTGGGAAGTACCCTAAGTAACCTTGCTTAGCAAAGCCTCAGCCCTCAGCCAGCTGAGTTTTCTTCCTTCTAAGCCTTGGAAAAAATAATTATATATAGTCAGCTGCTGTGTTGCTCATCTGCTCTCAGTAATGTCTCAGCTTGTGGCTGCACTGAATTTTTGATGCAGACAGAAAATTAAATCTTAGAATCATAGAATCATGATGACTTGGTGATTTTATTCTAAAAGAGTTGCCATATGGCCCAGTTTGGGTTCAGGGCTCATGCTTAGTGCTGTACACAAGGTGCACATAAGAGAGACGTCTTTAAAGCCAATAAGGTGCAATGATGCCATGTTAGCAACACTTCATATATACCAGCCCATATTGACAGCAGTGACACTGTTTTCTGACATTCTCCTTATCTTTTGCTCCCCATTTATTGAAGCATAGTGGCACATTCATTTTAGGGGGTCTGACTTTACAATACAAGACAGGTACTTACTACACGGATGTCCTAAAACTTTCACTTCATCAATAGCCACATATCCTGGGTGACCTGAAGTAACCACTTCAAAAACAACCTGAGAAGCAGAAAGAGAATTTCAGTTAGCAGCTTTGGAACACAAGGGAATATAAAAATAGTCTGTCATGGAAAAATACATCAATTCTTTCAATATCTTAAGAACACCTGGAAAACAAAACACAATCATAAAACCCTCAAAATGTGTTGTTCTTATCATTAAAATTAACCAGAACTTAAATTACATTTTTCATGTTTACACCATTTTTGGAGATTTACAAGCAGGATCATATATAGCTCACAGTAGAAATAACCAAATCTCCCCAGTATTTGGTCTGCCAAAGTAGTTATTTAATAAACACCTTAAGTATTAAGATTGGTGTTTTATTTTCAATTCTTTGTCTTGCAGAATGAACTGCTTTTATTTTAAAAATTACAATTCTGTAGAGATTTGCAGGGTATCATACATAAACATACCTATTTTCAGGAATGTATTTTCCACGCTTTTAATCTTCCACCAAATGCAGTGAATTAAGTAAAGCAGATCCATTTGCCACGGTTTGTTTAATGGCTATAAATAGGTCACAAAATAAATGGACCATTCTCGTCGTTTGAATTGAGTACACTCTAAAGTAAACCTCTCCAAAGTTTGGCAGCCTTAGCAGCTTTGAACATTCCAAGCATGTTTATATGGAACAGGAGAAAATATGCCAGTAATGTTAGCAGGTACATTTCCAAACCAATGCTCGAGAAGTTCATGCTAAAATCCAGGCTGTGATTTTTTTTTTTAATTTTTTTTTTTTCAATACTTCACTTTTGCTCTGCCAGTTAACTCTAATTGCCTCTTGTCATTGGTCTCAGGAAGCACCCTGAGGAAGACAAAGCTTAGAAACGATTTTTCACATGTATGTTGTACTTGACCTTGGAACAGATGCACACACTACACACCATATCCCCTACTGAACGATACAGAATGCAAATGTGTCATGAGGGTAACACACAGCTCCATAATATATCACAATTTCCTGATGTTGAATAAACGCTGTCAGAACACCGATTCTGATTTTAAAACAAACCTTGAGGTGAGAAAAACCTTCATGCCCTTCTGCCTCTGCCTTCTCCCTTCCTTCTCATTGCTCTACCTGTGGACATTGATCTGTTGTTCTCTCCCAGATTTCATCCTCCTAACCTCTGTCCATTTCTCCCTCCCAGTCCCACTGGAGTAAAATTGCTGTAAATATGGCCTTAACTCCACGTGGCTGAAAAGGAAAAAAATACTTTTCGTTCTAGTTCTGCCTCCTGTCTACACAAAATTTGAACCTAGAGCGCCAGTATTGCCACTACATGAATCATGCAGCAAGAAAAAACCACAAGGTGTCAAAGAGCGAAGTCCAAATGCCGCCTAAGAAATTTTTCAGAAACAAGTTCTGTAAGAAAAGGATTGCTCAGTCACAAGCCTCAGTCTGTGGCCGCCTAAATGCTAGATGGCACTCTACTGGCTCTTAAAGGTGATATTATTGATCCACAGCAACAGGCTGAACAGGGTAAGGATTTCGCTCCCAGCATTTAGTAGAACATCCAGAGCAACACCATTCAAAATTTCAAAGGATCTCTTTCCTACAAAGAAGAAAATCTCCTGATGGAATTGGTCTTAACTATCTTAGGAAGTAGAAGTTCTTAAAACAGAAAAAAGAGCAAAGACTCAAAGAATAACTTGCATTCAGAGACCTGAAATAACTTTTCTAACCATGATTATTACCCTCATCTTAACAGCCTTGAAATGGAAATAGAGAGATGATGTGCACAAAGCAACCTTAAGTTTTAACAGCAGTAAAACACTCAAGAATGCAGCTCTTGTTTTCAGTCCCTGAACTTAGAAAAAAGAACAAGCATTTCTCTCTACTAACAAACGTGGCAAAGTTGCACGTTCTCCATTTGTGTAACAATCTCTGAAAAAAAAATTACGCTGATGCCCTTGAAAGAAGGCAGAGACTGCTCTGTTTCCTGAAGAGCTATCAAGCCTATTCCAAGCAGGGAACACCTGAAAGACCACAGGGTATGAGAACCATGGCATAGCCCCTGGAACCAGCAGTTAAGGCAGAGACATTACAACATGGTAGAGGAGAACAGGGAGCAGACCACCAGGTCTCAGAAATGATGGAAAAGTTTCCCAGGGATATGTTCTGCCACAAAGTAAGCCCCTGAGAAACAAACATCTAGGTGTGGACTCAAAGACCTGCCTGTAAAACAAACAAACAAACAAACAAACAAACAAACAAACAAACAAACAAACAAACAAACAAACAAACAAACAAACAAACAAACAAACAAAAAACAACCCCCCAAAAAACCCCAAAACAAAACCAAAAACCAAAACCAAAAACCAAACCAAAAAAAAAAAAACCAAAAAATCAATGCTCTTTTTCTTATGGAGCACTCAACATAAGAGCAGCTGCACAAAGCTATCTGAAAGGTCGACCTGATCCATGATCCCATCACTGCAGAGTGAAGCAGTTTTTTTCAGGTTCTCAACTTTCAGACATGCTAAATTCTAAGAAATACCCTGGGGAACTGGCACATGCACACCTGTGGAGCAGCCAGCCAAATCCGTCAGAAGTTTTCTGCTAAAAATGTTACTGCCAGATAACAGGGACTTAACTATTTTTTTAAAAATGCTGCCTAAGAGTGTCTTTTCTGAAGAACTACCTGACTTCCAGCAAGACCAATAACCTGAGCTTTAGAAAAGAAAACCTATGCAATACCTGAATAGATCACAAAATAATGTCTGTAATTCATGACAGAGGAGCTTAGCTACAGGCTCTCTGAGAGGCTTTAAGTGTCTCAGTATTATTGCAATCTACTCACAGGCAAAAAAGCTTGTAGATTCTAAACACAAACCCATTCCTTCAGTTCATAGGCAGAAACTACAACCTTGAAACAACGGAATCAGAACTGCTAATGACAACAGCAGAGAAAAACCCAACGACTGATCTAAAATACCCTGCTGCATCTCTAGACAAAACACCAAAATGTCCTTCCACAAAAAAGACAGGCAGTGTATCAAGAAAATGCCAGTTGGACATACAACTGAATCACAATTATTGACATTAAAAAGAGTATGTTCCAAAGAAAAGTATTACAAATTGAAATACTGTCAGTTTAGTCGTGCTTCCATTAAAAGCAATAGCCAAACTGATATCAACTTTGATGACTGTAACTTTTAGTCTCTTCTGACATGTAATATGTCATTTTTAGTAAATGGAAAGAGGCACTAAAGCCAATAGTGACATACCATTGTCAAAGAGAGATGCTGATTCAAATATAAAAGAAAAAATATGCACAAATACAGACTGGTCAGAATGGAACGACAGTAGACCTGAGGAGAAGGACTGGAGGGTGTTGCTGCATGAGAAGGTCAATATGACCCAGCCACACGCACTTGCAGCCCAGAAAGCCAACTGCATCCCGCGCTGGATCAAAATAGGCACTGCCAATAGGTCAAGGCAAGTGATTTTCCCCCTCTACTCCATTTCAGTGAGACCCCACCTGGAGTATTGCATCCAGCTCTGGGGCCCCCAAGAAGGACATGAAACCTGTTGAAGGAAGTTCAGACAAGGGCCACGGAGATGATGAGAGGGCTGGAGCACCTGTCCTATGAAGACAGGCTTAAA
Source organism: Mohoua ochrocephala (assembly GCA_013398855.1). Lineage (NCBI taxonomy): Eukaryota > Metazoa > Chordata > Aves > Passeriformes > Acanthizidae > Mohoua > Mohoua ochrocephala. The sequence goes on from VZTA01003757.1 coordinate 107,927, forward strand.
TAGTTGGGGTCGTTCAGCCTGGAGAAGAGAAGGCTCCAGGGATCATAGAATGATAGAATGGTTTGGGTTGGAAGTGACTCAAAAGTCATCTAGTTCCAACCCTTTTGTCATGGACAGGGACACCTTCACTAGACCAGATTGTTCAGAGCTTTGTTCATCTTGGTCTCACTATGGGACACTGCATTACAGGTACACATATAACCATATATATATCCTGGAGATCTTTCTATGGCCTTTCAGTACCTAAAAGGGAGCTACGGGAGAGCTGGACTTTTCACAAGGGCATGTAACGATATGATAAGGGGCGATGGCTTTAAACCGAGGGAGGGTAGATTTAGATTAGATGTTAGGAAGAAAATCTTTACTGCGAGGGTGGAGAAACACTGGCGCAGGTTTCCCAGAGAAACTGAGCCCCATCCCTGGAAGTGTCCAAGGACAGGTTGGATGGGACTGTGAAAAACCTGGTTTTATGGAAGGTGTCCAAGCCACAGCAGGAGGTTGGAGCTAGATGATCTTTAAGGTCCCTTCCAACTCAAATCATTCTGTGATTCTATGAACATGACCGTTTATTCCAAGAATAGTAATATAATCCCTCTTCTGTTCACAGGCTGTGAACTACTAGCAATTGCTGTAAACAAATTCAATATTTTGTTTTATTTAAGTTGATGAAGGAAGATTACGGACTCAAATATCTGCTAACTAAGCATTTTCCCTTTTTAAATTAAAAAAGGAATTTGATCCTATACATTACAGGTTTCTGAAGGTCCTGGTAAGAGTGCTACACACTGTGAGAGAGAGAGACCTGAGTAACACTTCTGGTAGCCCATTTATTCACTGAAAAGCTTACAATAGGGATGTCAAGACTCTTCACACATCTGGATCAGTTTTCCTAGTAATTTCACTAGAAACGAAACCTAGAAACTTAATTCACATCCAGTTTTCTCCATCATTTCCCATTTGAAAAGTAGCTTGGCTTGTAAACATTAACTTTTTTACTCCCACCTCCAAACTTTGCCTTTTCTCATGGCTGATGCAACACCTGCAGGCAATACAAAAGACTCCAGTCAAAAGAGACAAAACACTCCGGCAACGTCAGACTGGGCGGCCCTTGGATTTTTTGCCTATTATTCCGCCACCTTATCAGTCCGGAAACAACTGGTTAAAACACGGAATTCATTTGCTCAGGAAAAACTGCTGAACACTGCCCTGAGAGCTGTTTTACACCGTTCTCCTCGTCGCAGGCCTGCCAAACAGGAACCAAGGAAGCGGCTTAGCACTGCACTGTCCCTGATCCTCCCCGCTTCACTGAAGAGCAAAATTAGCTTTTCGTTCCTGCCACTTCCCCTTGCTACATATGAACAAAGAAAGGGGGTCTGCTCACCAACATAAATGCTTACTGCTGAAAATGTGTGACTCAAGATAACTCGTTTGTTCCAAAGAACAATAGAAATAAACAGGTTTTGTTGCCACACAACCTCACTCCGTAAATTCCTGCCTTTGTTGCTGTAAAATTACAACACTTTCAGTCAAAAGGTGGATTGTACCTAATATAAACACTGCCCTTCACACGACTTAAAAATAGCACTTTGCAAAAACAAGAAAGAGAAAGGAGTATTAAGAAAGCTGCTTAAGCTCAGGCTACAATCCTGCCCCCCTGCATCCCCAGTGAGCAGGCAGTGCTGCATCACACGCTGCACCCTCCTCTCTGCCTGCTCTGCTTTACCGCATGGAGCACCTTTCTTTGACTGTACTTTACAAGGCGTTGGGAACAGCTTTTCTCCAGAAAATTGGCATTGACTTGTACCCTGTGGGTTGAATTCTTCTCCCCTTTCTGACTCATCCTAGGACTACCTGCCTTATCACCAGGCCACAACAGCAGCAACTGCCTACTCATCAAAGCCATGTGAAGGGAGGTTCCTGACCCGGTCCTCCCCAGGCCCCGCAGAGGTCCATCACAGCTTATTGACGTGGGCTGCCTAAAATGTGTTCTGGCCTCCCTGGCTGGGAATTTGCTTCTTGCCATTTCCCTCTCCACCTCTCACTCCTACACAGCTACCACCTGGCCCTCTCACGTGCACCCGAGCACATGAAACAACATTTTGGTGGTTGCTGCCAGTCCGAGACCACAAAGAAACAAGCAAGCCAGACTGAAAACTGAACTCCCGACATTAAGGCTTATTAAATCTTAGTCTTCTCTTTCTGTTTTTAAACCAGCTGCTGTCTTGTATTTCTCTACTGAAGGCCTAAATGCTTTTCTGGTTTAGGAACAAGGGACAGGAGAAAATAACAGAGCCTTGTGCATATGACAAAAAATGCATGCCTCCTTACTCGCGACCATTTTTAGACTGCTGGGGTTTTTAAATTTAGGTATGTGGTTTGCCCTGGCGCATCTTTCTCAAAATAGCTATTCCCAAAGCACATAAGTCAATGAAGAAGAGCTATTTAAGATGCCTGACACAGGTTTGTGATTCAAAATGCAATATGCATTTCAAAGTTTCTTTGGAGTTCAAAGCACAGTTCAGGAACTGTATGTGTGCAGTTGAACGCAACACACACAACACACAAGAATGTGAGCCTGACCTTTACTGCACAGGAAGCTTAATGCTCTGTCCTAGATGAGGATTTAAGCACATTGCAGGAGCCAAACTCCCAGCAAAACACGTACAAAGCAGGTTATGAAAAAAATGTTATGTTTAAGTCCAGATTTTAAAAGTTAGGTTGGATCTACTGCTTCTTATTCCCTAAACTCCTAATTTACAAGGGAAAGTGTCAGAATGGTAAAGGGTAAATCTCATCTCTGTGAAGTGATAGCATGTAACTCCTTTGTGTCCTTACTAAAAAGGATCAGTAATTACTGCCAGGCTCTTACCCCATTTTTTCATTCCAGCTTCATAGGATTTTATGTTTAAAGATGGCACAGTGGCACAGACACAGTTGTGTTACTCCACTGGAAGCTATTTTTAATCCTTTCAATTCCATTTCTGAATTTTGCATCTGCAGTGTTTGTTGTTTTGTTTAATCAAGATTTGTTTCAGTTCACTGCTGCCATGACTGATTTCCAGCAAAGTACAAAGCAAATAATTCAAAATATAAAAACTGATAGGGGGACGGTGTGTGTGACTTGCAGTGATGCTGTGGTAAATTGCTTGCTTGAAGGGTTAGAAGCAGGGAGCACAAGCCACTCACCAGACTCAACTCCGTAGTAGCATTTTGCATATGGTAAAGTTCCAAAATGGCAATACTTCTAAAATGTAAAATATATTTTAAATACTACTAATTGGTCTGAGAACCATTAACCTAGGGAAAACAACCCTGAAATCACCAGATTTTACTCCTGCTAAAAAATCCAAATGAGAAAAAACATCAAAAAATTAAAGAAAATAAAAACATGCACCAAAAAAACCCTGCCACCCTCTCCTCACTAGATGAGCAGCCGTTTTATGACTTATATCTCAAAGCATCAATTTCAGACCCTCCCAACCTACTGAGACCGCTCCCCAAGAATCTAAAAACAATCTTGCCATTAACCAGAAAAATCTATGTAACATTCAATTCTCTTTTTCTGTGTTTTTACATTCTAATTCTACTCAAGTTAGGAGGGGGGTGAAAGTCTTAGGAATTATGCGAAGCTTTGTTTTGTTTGCAGGCTGTCTCCAAAGGCAGGATAAACTCCTTGATGCTCTTGCTTAAGATGCACCAAGTAGACAATAGCTCAGTAAAGCAAACAGTTTCTCCTGTGACCAATGTTAAAAAGAGGAAGGCAATGCTCCCTCAGGGGAGCACTCCTGAAGCAGTTTTATAAAACAGAAATAAGACTAGTACCTGCAGAAACACACCAGCTACTGCGAAACAAATAGCTCAGAGACCGGGAGGCACAGCAGAAAAGAACAAGCTGTGCTGATTATCTTGGACCCTCAGAAGGTGTTTGGCAGCTTGAAGCCAGGTTACTGCAAGTACACTGTTATCACTAACCGGACAGCAATGCAGACATAACTTAAAATCAATGGCAGACGTTAGGCAGTAGTACTTGGAAGTTCATTAATTATGGAATTAAATATATCCTTAATCGTCAGAATGCTTGACAATTTAAATAATCAGCACGTAATCTACAATTAGTGTTGTTACATGCAGGTTATAATTGTGATTTGTGATCACAATTATACAATGGAGCATAGCTTACCTATGGTGTGAAACATACACAAATAACTACCTGGCAAAAAGAAAAGGGTACATTAAAAGAAATTAATTATTTTGTTCAAATACTTTGTACTTCTAATGAATCGATTCTAAATAGAAACCCAACCTGAGAAATATTAACAAGCTCGGGCAACTGGTGCTACAATAATTAAACTACTGTTAATTATTAAATCTTTTGAACACTTTGCTTGTACGCGTTTGCAATACATGGCTTAAACCAATAAATCTTTAGAAGTTGGATTAAAATTCACTCCATACTACATAATCTGATTTGTAGTCAGCTACCATTAGCGGGAGTTATTTTGCCTACATTTTTCAACAGCAAAACAGACACAGCACACTGTGTTTTTAAAAATGTTGAATTGTATAAATATTTTAACTCTGAAATGTTATCATATACAATTTTTCCTCAGAGTTCTGTAGAACATTTTGGTTTCATTTGCACCTAGACATCTTGCAGGTGTTCTGTTAATGGAATGGAATTATAAAATGTTCACAGATGCAGATGGCTACATGGATTATGTGATTTAAAACACAAAAAAGACAATCAAGCAACTACATTGCTTTGTCCCTTCACCTATTAATGTCACGTCTTCTCTTGGAGATTATGTACTGGGAAACTACAAACCTTCATATAAGAAAAGTTAAAAAGGGCTCCATCATTCCTCAAAAATCTTCTTAATGAGCTTTTCTTAATTATGTTCAATAAGGTCAGACAAACTCAGAAAATCACTGGGAGCAAGTCTTGTACATTTTGGAGGTTTTGTGAGGAACACATGGATTTGTGCCAAAGGAGGTCGGAGTTTTGGACTCGAATAGCAGTTTAGGAAACAGACTTGGCACTGTATTATACAGCCATCAGACGAGTCCTGTGCCTTCCCCACTATTCATGCAGTCACCTGAGCTGTCACCTAACCTGGAGCCATATTCTCCAAGATCCACCTATACCCTCTCTCCTCTTCCTGCCCTTCTCCCAGCTGCTTGCAGTTAACTTCCTGTCTTCCCCCACAGCAAACTCTGTGAAGAAGAAAAAGCATGAAAACTGATGAAAAGAGTTCAGAAACAATGAAAAATTGCACATGTCAGCACTCAAGTGAGGAAATTGCATCACCGATCTCTGAGAGGATGGAGGCAACCAAAAACAGAGACAATTAACTGTAAGCTCTTAAAACGGTGACAGCACTTCCTCGAGAATAAATGAGCTTATTTACAATAAAACCAGTGAAGTTACAGTATTTAACAGTGATTCCCTGCACCGCCATGGATATTAACATAGCAGAAGATGTTTTGGCACATCAGCTAAACTGCAGTACCTAACTAGGTATTATTTCAGATTATATACAGCAAATGCAAAGAAAATGATTTAGTGTACTCCACAGTGAAAGAAAGATTATGCAAAAATTTCAACGTTTCCAGCAGCAAGGAGAGCACATGGAATCCATTACAGATAGGCTCAGGCATCTATTACACACCAGCTGATGCATGGTAATCTGCTAAACTGCAGTACCCCATCCAAGCACGTAAGGGTTCACCTATGAACAATGGTGACCAGTCCAGATGGCAGGTCTTGAGGAGAAAGAGGATGGGAAAGGTTATCCTTCTGTTTCTATGGCCAAACACCCATATAACTCAGACATCAGATAGATGTATCAGATTGTCAGAAATCTAACACAGATTATTATTAATAACATTAGTAATAACATTTGAAACTGTCAGAGGTTGCCTGTATTTTTATGAACATGTTAATTTACCTTAAAATTAATAGCCCGAGTCAAGGCTTCTTCTATTAAAATTCCCCTGTCCACATCAGCCTTTTGATTCAGAGCTAGAGTGAGACTTTGAAGCACAACCCTCTTCTTTACTGACTGCTGATTCCAGAGCAGTCCTGCTGCATAAAAACCAGACTCCTTTCAGAAGACAGGAAACTGGAAGCTCCTCTACTAATTCACTATACAGATGGGGACCTTACAGACTTGGGCATAAGTGACACAGTCACACATTTACTCAGTATTCAGTACTCCTGAACCACCCACCACGTTCACAAAACCTTCCAGTAAATTCCACATTATAAACCACTGAGTTATACTCAATGTCAGCCACAAAATTGTCTGTGGCATGCTCTATCCTCTTCTCCCACCATCCACTGAGGCTAACAACACAGGCTGCTCCTCATTATTTCAGTCAAGATAGAAAGGCTTTTTGGCAGCACTGAAAAGCGTTCTCAACACTGGCATCAAATTGGTAACATGAGGTCTTGATGTAAGGTCAGAGAATCAGGGGAGTGTTCTGAGTTGGAAGGGACACTTAAAAGATTATGGATACCAACTCCCTGCTCCTCAAAGGAGTACCTAAAACCAAACCATATGACAGAGAGCATCACCTGAACACTCCTTGAACTCTGACAAGCAACAAAATACACACTGCCCTTTCACCCTGAGAGATGTAGGACTAAACCAAGCTTGGACTTTGTGATTAGGACATAGCCTCATGCTCCAGAGAGTCAGGTAGCACACAGCTTTTCTTCTCTCATGGCTGAAGTGAATCTCAGCTCTGCTAACACGCCTGCCCTTCTGGAAAAGGCACCAGTATTACCTCATCGAGCCTGCAGACAATTATAAAAGACCCACATCAACAAGTTTGCTGAGATGTCCATAAGCTTACCCTGAATCCTGTCCAGGGAGCTCTGACAATGCAGTTGCAATTCCTAGGAACCTCGGGCAGAACACTGGAAGCCAATCTGGACCCTGTGAGTACCAGCTATCCAACCTAGGAACACACTATGAGAGGCAAGAGGGAACGAATGTGCGCTCTTTTGGGTCTGCAAGTATTGCACCCACTGCCAGGCATCCCACATTCCAAGAATAAAATGTTCCTGTCACTCCAGACTCATCTTTTGGAGAAGGACTTTCTGCTTCATTGTGGGTGAAACAATCACAGAGAAGACTCCAGAAAGTTCTTCAGCATTTCCTTTTCCTTAGAAGAAAGAGGGTTCAAAAGGGACAGACTGAGTTCACTTGAGACCTCCTCACAGATCAGATCCTGCAGCCACAGAGAGGAGTCCACTGTGGCCTCCCAGAGTACCTGCACTGGACATTGCCAAACTCATCATGAGAATATGATGGGGCACCAAATACTTGGTCACCTGAAACAGCAAACGCAGGAACAGAAACAAGACACTGGTAGACAAGACACGTGACACTGGTAACTGGGGCATTTATGTAGGAATTAGGGAACAGCATGGTGGAAGAGCAACACTGTACCTCCTAGGGAGGTCTGCAGTCAAGGAGCCCCCATCTTTGGGATGGCTTTTCTTCAGAAAGCTTCAAACCATAAGTATGGTGACAATATTCAGTACAGGGGAACAAATAAAATACAATTCAAACTTTCCAAACTTCAAGTGAAAATGGACGAGCCGCAATAACATCTCTATGCTATTGGTCTGCTCTTATTAAACTAAGTTACTTGTTTGTGGAGACGTGGACTGTATTTTCACAGGAAGAAGGAGAAACAACGTTGAACTACTACAGAACAGCAAGTAACTGTATAATCTAAACCATCCTACAGAAAAGCAGCACCCTAAGGGACTGTCAAGTGAAATTCCCCCTGAATCTCTAGGATGCAATCAGAATCCCATTCCTATGACAGCTACTATTATATTTATGTTTACTACTGGACAGAACAAACAGATATTGCATTCTGAGTGAAGACTTGAACTGAGGATTCAAAGGATTCTGCTGGCTCTAAAGCAACAAGTATTGCTGATCTAAATCAAACTTGAAGACTGTACTGTAATAAAATCTATTGACATTCAATTCCAGCATCCCTAATGAACTGAAAGAACGAGTGAATTTATTACAGAGGAACAGAGTTAATTGACTGAAATCAATGGCAAAATTTCTAGATTTTTTTCAACATAATTAGCTCATCCACATTTAGAGCATGTGTGCATTTCATACACTTACTATAAATATATGTAAACATATAAACACAGCCATATGTATGTAAAAACAAACATTTAGCATCACGTAGAAAAATGTAATTGAGATGAAGATCAACTAGACATACTGAAAGGTATTTTGATTTAAAGTTAAAATGATGATTAAGAACCAGATGGCTATTATGAGAAACGAAATTTCATAAAAAGTAACACATACCTGATAAAAATTGGGCCAGAAAGTACTAATTGCCAGTTCTGCTCTGTTCCAAGAAGCAGTGATAGACGTGTTCCAGACTGGGTTACCAACAGGACCATCATTAACCTTCACATACACATTCAAAGTGCCAGGGCTAGCTCCACTCTTGCTTGAAACATAATAGTGAAAATCAATACAATGTGTATCATTTTCTTTCAGGTGGGGCATCAGGAGGTGAGCTTTCTGTCCCGCAAATCTCCCAGATGTATTCACCAACATGAAAGAACCTGCAAAAACAAAGTGACTGATTCAATTTCCTCCTTATTTTTCTCTTCCTAATATGGTAATATCTGTAACTAAAGCATAATTAAATAATAATAATAATTTAATCATTTTTCTTTGCTTCTACTAACATAAGAGTAATTTGTATTTGGTAGGTACTTAATCTCAAATTACTTTTGCAGAACCTCAAAATTCTTTTGTAAACTAGCAAATATTACAATCTTTATTCTACAGGTGAGGAAGGAAAGAGACAAAAATCCCCAAACACTGAAGCACTCTGCACTGTGATAAATCTACAGATGGTAGTACAGCATCGACTGCAGTTCTCAACTATCTGAGTGCTTCTATGTGCAAAGTCTCTCCTGGGTTTGCCTGGCAAGGTTGCAGTAGTGGGGAAGCTAGGAAGGAAGTGGCTTCTTGTGAGGAGCTTCCCCACATGTCGTACAGAGCCAGTGCCAGTCGGCTCCAAGACAGCCCCACTGCTGGCCGAGGCCGAGCCCGTCAGTGACGGTGGTAGCGCCTCTGGGACAATGTAATTAGAAATGTAGGAAAAAAGAAAACTTCAGAATTGCAGCTGAAGAGAGGAGTGAGAATATGTGAGAGAAAAAGCCCTGCAGACACCAAGGTCAGTGAAGAAGGTGGGGCAGGAGGTGCTCCAGGCACTGGAGCAGAGATTCCCCTGCGGCCCGTGGTGCAGACCATGGGGAGTCAGGCTGGCCCCTGCAGCCCATGGAGTCTGTGGATGGAGTAGAGATCCACCTGCAGCCCATGAAGGGCCCCACACCAGATCAACCAGATGGCCAAAGGAGGTTGTGACTTTGTGGGAAGTCCCCACTTGTGACCTCGTGTGAGACCCATGCTGGAGCAATCTGTGCCTGCAGTGTTGCCTTTTCCTGGTCTTAAAATTGAGAGCCAGACACGGTTAAAGGGAAAGGGGTTTTTACCTTGGTGTTTATTTAGGATCCTTGGTGCACCACACTGTCCAAGTGCACACTGGAATGCACACCCCGGGATGCCCCCACCAGAATGCCCGATAGATCGTGTATACAACTTATAGGCCTTGCAAATGAGCACATCTATCAAAGATTCCCCAGTGAGAGACTTGAATGAATCCCCCCATTCTGAGGAGTCTCCCCCCTGGATGGGCCTGTCTCAGTTTACAGGGTGTGTTCTAGAGAGGACCTTGGTGTCTGGGGCTGTCTGACCCTTAAAAGCGGCTCCCAGGGTGTTTGGTCTCCTGNTTAAAAGCGGCTCCCAGGGCGTTTGGTCTCCTGGCTGAACGGGACATGGGGTATCAGACTGAGGGAGTTACAAGTGTGTGGGCTAAAAGCACTAAGGATATATAAAAGCTATATAAAAGGCTATATAAAGGGGTATATAAAAAGGCAAAAAATCATCATGGCATCAGCAGGACTGCATCCCATGGGAAGGGACCCCACACCAGAGCAGGAGAAGACTGTGAGCAGTCCTCCCCCTGAGGAGGAAGGAGTGGCAGAGACAACATATGATGGACTGACCCATTTCCTGTCCCTCTGCACTGTTGGGAGGGAGGAGAGACAGAAAATTCAGGAGTGAAGTTGAGACCAGGATGAAGGGAAGTACACTTGGTGTCCAGACAGGGTCAATCCATCACAAGAGTCGCAACAAAATTTAAGAGAATTTTATGTGTTCAGATGGTTGGATGCAGTATGTGATGCAGACAGAGTCTAAAATGGTCTCAATTCCTTAGCCTTCCTCTAGCTAATGACAAGGTAGCTACTTGACTAAGTGTGACAATTGTCTCCTGTCTTCAAAAGCTGACAAAAGAATGAACAAATGAAAATACATGTAAACCAGTAAGCTTTACAGGTAAAAAAAGGGTGGGGGTGAATTTTATATTATGGTCACAACTTAAAACAGCAAATGACAAGAAATGTAAAGGTATTCAAATAAAGTTACATTCAAACAACTCTCACATGAGCAGCTAGTCAACTTATACTCTATTTTTCAGTGCCTATTAATGTACTTCATTGAGGTGTACCTTCAAAATAATCATGTTGCAGAACTAAGGAATTTGAAAGACTGTACAGACGTTAGAAAAATAGAACATGATTTCTGGGACATTCATATTCTGGGTTGAACAAACGAAAAGGAAAGAATTCTATTAACAGATAACCTATGATATCATAGAAGAAAATAAAATTCAATATCTACTTTGGAAAGAAAACATATCAATAAAATGCATGAGATAATTTAAACCCTGCATTTTTCGTAAGTCCAGAAATGGATGTTATAGTTCCCTGCAACAAATGCATAGCTAAGTGTTCTTATAAAAATGTAAGTACACATTCTTGTCACACAGTTATTAGAAAACAATTTTTTTTTTTTTTTTCTTACTTTGATGGGTGACAATATGTTTTAATGAGATGCAAGTCATTTCTTGAAATGGTATGTTGGACAACCTTTGTCCAGACTGCATCTTTATGTTAAACAGGTTTAACTATTCAGTAATAATAGTTTTGCAGTTAAATTTAAATTATTTATTGAGTACAATTTCCTTTATAGACAAGTTCATAAAATTGACAAAAATGGAACTTACTAATAATACAAAGGAATATAAATATTTTACTTCCTAAAAGGCATTACTCTGTATTTAATTCACAGTCTGTTTGTTACTATAACATATTGGGACAAATTCTTATTCATTAGTAACATAAACAGAAGTCACCAAATATGTTTTTTTTCTTAGGCAGGAAAGAAACTAATATTCTTTCCATCAATCAATACATGCTCTGCCTTTCAATTAATTTATTTACATTTAAAATATAAACCCCTTAAAATAGGTATAATTTGCTAAGTTATAAGAACAATACTTAAAGCATTCATGAATTCACTAAAAGTTAACTGGCAAGCTTTTTTACATGGAAACTGTCGATCAAGCAAATGACAAAAAAACCCTCAGCACACTTTCTGATGGTGGATGAGTTTGCCAGAATAGCTTATCATATATTGAGGCACATGAGAAATACATACAAAAAATAACTGAAACGACACACTGGTGTATCTACTAGGAAACAGTTATCTGACAGGACAGAAGGATTCCACAAGAAAACATGCAAAATGATAATCAACTGAGTACTCATTCCTAAAAAGAAATAGCAAGTGCACATCTTACTATAAATAGACTCATTTTATCACACTTATTTCATTTCCCTAAATGTACTTCCACGTGTAAACACATGGATGATGATAATTTCCTCAGTCAAAAAGTGAAAATGGGATTTACTCGGGTTTAGTCTTTAGGGCTATGTTTAGGCACTACATGCAATGTAGTAAAACCTAATGGTGCTCATCAGTCATTAAATTCAGGCTTCTTTAGTCCACAACCTTGCTGAATCACCTGTATTTCATCATTTTAGCTAAGGAGTTTAAATCAACCAGGCAGTGGCTTTCCTGAACTCGCTGTTGTTGTTTATAATTCCTCACCGAAAAATGGTTCGTCAGTAATTCAGAAAATATTTGGTTCATGTAAATATTCATTCTAAGAAGATGCAATACTTGAAAAAAGAAAATACTGATTTGCTCCAGAGTAACTGGGCAATTGAATATCCTAGTAATTCTCATTAGCATAAATGGAAATTTTCTGTGAAATGTTGGACACAAAAAGATGCTCAAAAGATAGAGTGACAGAAGAAGTGAAAAAAGAAATGTTTAAAAAGAAACTGGAAAAGCAACATAACTACAAAAAAATGATGGGAATGGCACAAGAGAGATTTTCCAGTCACTTCTGCAAGTTTTCACATGTCACCTCACCTTGTTAAGAGACACTTTTTATATTTATGTCAAATGCAATGAAATTGAATGCAGGATCATTTTTCATGCATGAAGAAAAAGTGACTAGTGAGCAAAGAAAGTTACTTTGTTGATTCTTCACCAATCTTATACATGGCTGAGGACAAATTATTAGTCTTCCCAATAAACATTAAAAAAAGTACTTATTCAGGCATAACTACTGGTTGATTTTGCCTCTTGATAATTGAAAAATGTGCTAAATGATGGAGAGCAAAAAGTCCGATTTTAAGAACAGATATTCTATGTATTACTTTATTAACCAAACACCCTTCAGGTGCAGAAAGGTGTCGAAAGTGCTGTGACTTGGCAGTTCATAGAATCATAGAAAGGCTTGGATTGGAAGGTACACATAAAAGGTTACTTTTAATTAGCAAAAGAGCATTCTCTGAATGCCAGCCAACCCTACAGCCATCGCTCACAAGGGACTACTCTGAGTGCCCAAGACTAAGCGTGGGACTGTTCGAGATACTGGAATTGCTGAGCACGAGCAGGTGAATTGTAAGGCTCCAAGCATAATGAGTACCCCTTTCAGACAAGGCAAACTCAATATACATGTTCTTCTATTTACTGTATTTCCTAAACGCGTGCAGACGGCCTCAGAGGCACTGCAGAAAGCAGAAGACCTGAATTTAACGACCCACCTTTCACTTCAACTCCCAAAGCTTGCAAACAAAATGGGTTTTGTCTTCAGTATTTTTTCACACTATTTCCTAATATTACAGAAAAAGGAAAATACATTTTCAGGTAACATTTGAAAATTGGGGCTGCTGTAATTTGAGAAAACTCTCAAAGCATGACTAGCACTACCTAAAGAAGCTGGAACTTCCATTCAAAGTTTCATTCCAGACATCACCCAGTACGTATGTGCACACAAACATCAGAGCCCCTTGCACCCCTGAACTGGCATAATGAGGTGTCCCAAAATACACCAGCTGAGAGTCTTCCCTTCAGTGCCTCAGCTAACATCCATCAGTTCTGCTCATTAACTTACAAAGTATTATTGTCTCCAGGTGAATTTTAAGTCTTCTTTTGAGCAATATTTACTCATATTAAATTTAATGTGGTAATTTTAATCATTATTTATTACCCGTCCTAAAAACATCATTAATCTCAACTTTCAAGCTGTTTATCTTCCAGATTTGCAACTATTCAAACTCTTGGAAAAAAATCCATTAGAAATCCATCATAAGTCCTGTGTATTTTTTTAAAAGATCAATTCACTTCTACCCATAATGCCATCTTCGTTTTAGCAGAACAATGAATAAGACTAATAAGCCTTATAATTCTTCCGCTAAATTCAATTCTTAAAATTCTTCCTCATCTCATATGCATAGACACATCTCCCATTATTTTGTTAGAAATTGCTTTGATCAAGCTTGAACATGAAATCACGTACTTCTGAATCCTGTATCCTTTGCAGCCCTTTTTCCAATAGCCAGTTATATAAAAAAAACTCCCTGCTTTCTGATGAATGCTGTTTGTTTTTTCAAGCCTTTTCAATATTTAATGATTTTGACTACTCACCCTGTAATTTGTTTTTGTTTTCTTCATGACTATTCTATGTTTTCAAACACTGTACTGACATTTTGAAGGCTTCTTATACATTATCTCTTTGCAAAAAGCAAGCAATGTATAGTAGGGCCACACAAAGTTCACAAGCTATTAGAGAAAACAACTGCATGTGCATAAATTCTGAGAGAGTTGTCTCAAGTTTCAAATTCAACTTCTGAAGCAATCACTGCACTTTAAGAAAAATAGAAATCAAAGTAAGAAAATACTTCAGGACAGGCAGACCCAGACCTAAAGAGACTTTTAGAACAGAAAGCTTCCCAGCATCATCTCCCCAGGTCTAGAACAGTCAAATTCTGGTTGAGTACTCTAAAGCAGGGAATGGGTATATATTTGAAACAATTAACTGAAATTAACTGAAAGTAATTAGAGGACAACGTTTGGATCTTTCCAAAGTACTAGTATCATGGAAATGTTTAGGTTAGAAAAAGAATAGAATATTGTCGATGTGGAACAAAGTTAATGCTGGGCTTGTAAAAAACCTTCTGAAGGGCAGGGAAAAGGGATCAGATCTGCATTGTAGTTCCACTCATGAACGCAACTGGAAAGTTTTCTGTTTGTTTAGTTGTTTACTTGTTTGTAACAGGAAACCTGACTTGCCTGAATATCAAGTAAATGCATCTACAAGGTAATTCTCTCTCTGTTTGATAAGGAAGGTCAGGTGTGGTGTGGACTACAAAATCTCCAAGGAATTGTGCTACTCCCCTTGATGCTGGAGAGCCACCTTAGATGCAGCCCAGGCCTGAGGCAGTAAAGCAGTACCACCACAGGTGGAAGGTTTCCTTACCACGCCCAGCCACTCAGAAAACCCACATCAGCCAAAGCATACAACTACTTGGAGAGCTTTTCACTTTTAAAGGAACTGTGCTCCATTTGGGCTTCAAAGAGGGAAGTTTGACGCAGGGCAACATTCTTGTTTCATTTCTGTCATCCCACATTTGGCCTATCCCAATACGCTCTGCAGCTCCACCAGTATCTTCTACAGCCAGCGAGAACTGTGCAGTACAAACTGCTAAAACTGAGAACTGATTTATAAAACACACTCATGACAGAAAGCTTCCCCAACAAGGCATGCAAAGTTTTCTTCAAATTCTTTCAAGAGTCCTCATGATGCAGTCAGCTGGATTTCTTTAAAGGTGACCTAATATATTTCACCAGCTACAACATTTTTTAACTTTTATGCTATGACTGGATTTCAAACATGCCAGAGCTTTGAGGCAGATCTGTCTGCACCTTTTCTTTAAAGTGAACACACCAAAAAATACCAAAAGGGCTTGAAAGAGATGATGTTTTATTAGAACATAAACTTGAAAAACTGTCTGAAAATCCAGATTCTTTTGAGAGAGAGAGAGGTAAAATATAGCCATTTGAAAACATACACCTTTTCTGCCCAACTGTGTCTTTGCAACAGGGGCCCTTTTCCTCCAGACCTGCTTGGCACACTAGCAATCTTCAACAGCCTTGATGGATTCAACAAACTGTACTTGTTCTCCTCCGAGTCAACAGGAAAATCTTCCCTGTTCTCATCATGCCTGGCCTAGTTTTGTGTTTCTTCCCCATTACTCCAAGAAAACTTCCCAAGTGCAAGCTCTCCAGTCAGCACATTTATTACTGCCTATCCTATCGTTCCCTGGAAAAGCTTCTCCCACGGCCAGGTGCTCTCACAGAAGAAACGCTCTTCTCCCCTTCTGAGAAGTTCCCCTAACCAAAAAGCACAGAGTTACCAACCATGGACTTTACCACAGCATACAACATGCATACAAAATATGATTTTAAAAGACACCTTGAACCACTCATTGTCACACACATACTGACAATACGTGCATGAAGCATTTTCTGCATGTCCCTTCTGTTTTCAAGGAAGTGAGACCAAGTTTCCAACGTCACAAACAGAATAGAACTCGTTCAGCACAAAAGCTCTCTCCCTGCCTCGGAGGCTACATTCACAGATGTTTCCTTGCCTTGTTTGTTCCTAACAGGGCACAGCTCCTCTGGTTGATTGTTTAGCCTGTGTACCTGCAATGAGATTGAAAGAGGTCTGCTAGGCACATCTGCTAGATCTACCCTGAACAAAAGTAAGGGAAGTCAAAATACAGGATGCCGAACATAAAGGATTAAAGGGTAAGGACAGAAACAGTAACAATCAACATTGTAACAGACGAACGGGTCTTGCTTAAAAAAAAAAGTGAACCCTTGGGTGTACAGTTGGAGACTGCAAGTATTGCTGAAACTACAGCAGCTAAAGATGTCAGACTTCTGTGAAGGCCTTAACACAGTACGTGAACTGATTAGAGCAGCGTAAGAGAACACATCGAGTGTATTAAAAGCTGAGTAACTGAAGCAACTGTTAATGGAGAAATCCCAGTAAACATGGATGAGGTTCTGCTAGCGGGATTTTTTGCATCACTCTTAAACTAGGTGCTCTTTAACTTGTTTCTGGGAAAAAAATGGAATTATACAAACACTGGCAAATCTGAGTAGCCAAATCTAGGCTACTCTCAGGAACTAAGGTGAGTCTTCATCTCCCTGCCTGACAGACACGGGACTGCTACAGTTCCATGTCCCCAGATCCAGCTGGTGGTGTTCCCAACACTGGCAGACAGACATACAGCGAGAGAGAAAGAGAGAGAAATGGCCTGACAGATCAAATACTCACAGAAAACCAGTGCCTTTATCAGCATCCCTGTGAACACACAGAGCACCCACACATAAAGCACTGACAGCCCTGCCCTGTTCCTCCTCTCCAGCCCAGGGGAATCTTACTCTGAGAGAGGAATCCACACTCTGCTCCTCCCCAGGCGAAGGCCCCCCCAACACTCCCAGAACCCCTAACTTTCATGGTCTCACAGCAGCTCCTGGCACTCAAATCTCTTCTCCCACTCTCTGGTTAGCTTGGTTTGAAGTTTATGAGCATTCACACACACACTGAAGACCTGAGTGCATCCACGGACAAGATGGCAGAAACTAGATTTAGTAAGACCACAGGATGGATTGCTGTGATCAAGCATCAGGCAGAGTCTCACCAGCTCACTGAGTGGTCAGATACCTACATGAGATGAGACTCTTGTATCCCTCTATTTCTCCCATGCTTGCTCCTTCCCAACCCAACTTGACTGCTGCCCTCGGTCCCCACATTAACAGCTGCCCATGCAGTGAGAGCAGCACACAAAATGGCAAGCTGCGTTTTCCAATGAGTCGCTTATCCTATCAACTTGCATTTTATTATAACTTGGCATTCAAAGCATGAGACAGTTGTTCTGTCACAGAAGATAAGTATCTGTAAAACTAACCAGCACACGCTAACAATTACTGCTGCCGCCCAGAAAGTCTCCCTTCTTTTCTAAGCACATTCTCTGTGCTGCACCACCAATAACATTAGTCATTATTTTTGTAAACCATTCAACCATGCGATTGAGCATTTAAGAAACAATACTCAGGAGATAAGCAGGAATCAGCTTTAACATGTTCCAGGGGAGCTCCTGGGGTAAACCAGTTACCTTTCAGATAAAAGCTTTGGGGAAGTAAATGTAGAAAGGCGGGGGAGAGGGGGAACATGGCTTGATCCTGCATGTTACTCTTATCCGAAAAGGACTAGCTCCAAGAACAGGGTTAAGTGCTACTGGGGCTCTTCTCCCTTCCCAGTGACAGGCTGAAAGGTTTGTTAAACACAGAGGTTAATATAAAAAGCTTCTGAAGGCCAGATGACAGCGAGCTTTACAACTTTTACAGAAATACAATTTTCTTTCAGCTTTAGGTTGCTAGGTTAATGTTTGGCTAACGATCATACCTACGTATACACTCCCAAATTCTAGATCATCCAAGCAATAAGTTACTTTTCGTTTAAAAGCTGACTGCCACTGTACTTTCTTCACAGAGCGTTTTCTGGAAACCATTCTGCCACCTGGCTGATTACTAATTTCCTAACTACTGATAAAAACAAATTGTCATCATTATACTATCAGGTGTGTAACCTGCTACTGAGCTGTTGCACCGATTAGTATCCGCAGTAACACACCACATGCAAATGACATGCATCTTTTGCATTTCACTCAAACGTCTGACAGTTTTTCACAGATCTGTAAGGCAGAAAACAAAAATTACTACATTGCCTATGGCACTAAATCCCACAACAATAGAGAGCCTTCTGAAATCTCACTTGACATATCAGCAGTTTTGGAAGCATATCAGCCTCAAGGGCTTTTTCTGTTACTGGAGTAATTTACTCCTGGTTTCATGAATGTGAATAAACTCACAAGAAATCTACCTTATCTATTCAAAAGAGTAGGTTAAACACTGCATTGTCATCTACTGTAGATCTGTGGAGTTGTTTCGTTTTGTTTTTATTCTACCCTCCTCTTTTGAATCAAAGCAGCCATCTTTGTCTCATCTGTTCAATACACTCATCTGACAACTCCCTTAGCATGGGCCATGTGTCGCTTCAATTCTTTTAGTTCCACATAAAAAATCTTGCTCAGAAATTAGAAGCTCACCAGTATAATTACAATCAGAGTGGCTTCCCTAAAACATACTTTTATGCTCTGTTTTTCTAAATTGAATCACTCATCGAGACTCCAAACCACAAGTAGTGGGCTTTCTTCCCCAGTTAAAATACAAATTACTTCAGATTAGTATTCACAGCATTTTTCTTCCACAGAAACACTTCAGAGACCTCAGACAAGACTTGCTGAGTAAAATTTTAAGCACATCAGGGCCTGTGTTTCACTGATGAGCAACAGGATGGCTCAGGACCTTTACTCTTGAGCTCATGTCCCACAGGAAATCATTGTTATACCAGCACAAAGGCACACGTGCAACCCATGGCAACTACAGGACGGTTCAAGCCTTAATGGATCAGCTACTGCACTTTCTGCAGGCAAAGTCATACACTTTAGTCAACCTATTTCGTAACAATATGAAAGCTTTAAAACTGATGGAAGAGCATATCCAGTTGGAGCTATTACTTCCATCTTAAAGAAATCGCTAACCAAACAAAAACAACCCACCGCCATGAACTCAGGGTGCTTTTAAAATGAAATTTAACACTAGTCTACACCAAGATTTATACATGCCTGTGTATGCATTTATCAGCTTGGAACAGTGCCTTAGATGGACTTTGTACAGGAATTAGAGACCCATTACACCTCTATTTCTCAATTTCTTTCTTTTTTTATTTTTAAATGCACTTATATCTTTGCCACAAAAGCATCGGACAGCATTTTCTACAAATTGGTATATAAAGCTGTATTTCACTTCGGATTTCTCCTCTTAGGGATCCTGTTACACTTGGCAATGACAAAGAGAAAAATGACATATCTTAAGAATTTAGATTTGTTTTTTCCTACCTGATTTCCAAATTCTAAAGCAAGTGGAAAATACAGAGGTATTTGTTATCCAAGCTATAAGTTATATGAAAGGGTTTCACTACATGACAAATTAAAAAAAAATATTTAAAGCATAAAGATTGTCTTTCCTTAAAGAATATATTAAACTATTCATTCAACATAATATCAGCTCTAAAATAAAACTCTTTTTGCAAAAAACACCTTCTTGGCAGGAAGAAAAAAAATACTTATTGTTGGCTATTTTATTCTTGACATGGTAACCACTACAGCACAATCTATCTTTAAAGGCTCTTATCTAGAAGAGATTACGTCACAAACTACATCACAAAGAATGAATACTGTGCAGGTTGCCAATTTATCTGTGTTTATTCACACAATAATTTCCTTCACTGTGGCAACCGGCAGACTTCCCAAAGCCATCTGCACACTGATAAAATGGGAATTTCGCTTCTCATTCTTTTAAAGAGACTTTTTCCAAGCCCCAGATGGAGTTGGTTTTAAGTCTTGTACTACTATGGCTATTTTCTATGTCCTAGTTAGTCTCCACTTGTATCCACCTTAAATACAGCAGAAAACACCCCTAAATCATTTAACTGGTGTACATAATAGTTAACATATTTACCGAATGAACTTCACGTTGGGCTCTTTTCCTGTGCAGTCCCACGGAGGATACAGTTTAATGTACTTATTTTCAAGTTCTAGTCTGCTAGAGATGCATTAAAGATATTGATTTGGGCCTGATTCATCACTGAAATAAGCCTTCCAGTTTCCATGACTCACAATCCCAGGAACTGAGATTGTCATTCAAGAGAACAACAGAATCAGGGTGGGTTTTTTCAAAAAGGGAAAGCATAAGACTCTAATTAACACAAGGGCTTAACGATGTGCTTAAGTACCATTCAGGAAAGCACTTAGATACTTAATTTGTCTTCAATAGGATTAAAAATTCAGAAGGTACATGCATAATACTGCTGCAGGATGCTTTCTGGAGTTCCGAGATCCTGCTATTGCAGGAATCTGACATTTCACAGCTTTATTAAAAATTGTTAATTGAAATGCCATTGTATTAAAGCCACACGATTTTCAAAAATTAGATTTTATACTAAAGGTGGCTGGTGGTCTGCAAGAAAATGTAAGGATTTGTAGCAGTGCTCAAGCAAAAAAAAGTTTGGACAACACTGACTTAAAGTCTTGACTTTTTTTTTAGCCCAGAATTTAATCCAGAAGTTAAATATTGAGGCACATGAGTGATTTTAAAGGGGAAAGAAGGATAAGTAAGTGTTTTCACTACTGTGAAAGGGGAATGTGTGTTTACATGTATTTAAAATAGGCTGCAGAATAAAGAACAATCAAACAGAAACCAAACTAAAAGAAAACGAATGCTCTGCATTTTTCTTCTTTGTTGACTTCGTCTTACATTTAAAAGCGTCCAGGCCAAAACCTGGACAGGATAGGAGATTTAAAGGTATAACAGTAAAACTAAAACTAGGGAACTAAAATGAATTTTTTTCTATCACTCTACTCTTTTCTGCAGTACTTTTGGCCTGGCTCCCTCACGACCCATTATACTTTTCTGTGCTGCCCATGGAGACGTGCCACTCCCCCCTGAAGCTTTCAGGGGTGTCTCCCATGAAGATGCAGGCTGCAGTTCGCAGCCACTGCTCCGTCCCTTCCCTGTGGTGGCTGCCCCTGCCAAGCTGTGCCTGGCTGTCGGGAGGGCAGAGGAGGCTCCCAACAGGGCCATATTCCCCAAGAGAGCAGGGTGGGCAGACAGGAGCCCAAGGCAGGTGCAAGCAACACCTGCCAAAGGGAGACAGGGAGCACAGGGGACAGATCCTCACCCTCAGGCTGGCAGGGAAGGAAATGGGACGTGGGCCATGTCAGAGGGCTCTCAGCCAACAGCTAAGGCTGGGAAAGACGGTCACGTTACACATTGTGCATTCACCGCTATCCTTCCCCACTCCCAGGATGTTATACATATTCTGCTAATTCTTTTTTATTTCGTTTTTTAAATCCCCATTTCAACTGTTTTTTTTCCACTGTGAGGGGCACGGAACACCCCTTACCAGCCTGGTGCCACAGGAAGCCATCCCAGCTGCGACGCTCCTGCGGCAGGGAGGTGAAGGCTGACCGTGGCACAGCCAGGTTGGTTTTACCACAAACACATCCACCTTAATGCTGCCGCCTGTCACTCGTCATGAACTCGTTCTACATCAACAGCTTCTTATTTCTGGCCCCCTGACACTAAGAGCCAGTTGCTGTGTACGAGCAGGCAGCCTTAAGCTGAGCCTTGTATCAAGGTAACCATGAAAAAGAGCAGCGCAGGCAATAGTTCAGGTGCGTGTCAAACCACTCACAAAGCGATGTTTCTGTATTTAAAACATTTAATGAAAAAATCAGTTTCCAAACTGACATATTTACTGTGTCTGACTGTAGTTAAAGTCTCGATTCCATTAAACTTCCTCTCCTTGTCTGCAAATATGAACCCTTATAAATGTATTTTCTGAAGTACTACAGATCTTTTATCATCATTATGTTCAAAGCCTGCTCCATATAACCAAATAAGCGATACTTCAACGGCATTTTATGGGACAAAGATTCTATTATAAAACATTACCATAATGAAACAGATTACATTAAAATATTAAAGGAAAATGAAAATTTTACAGAGAATAACTGCTAGACTCAATTATCCTTTACCGTATAATAAATACTTTCTGTTTCATTCGGACTAAAACTTTGTGTCAAAAGCAGAAATACAAACCTTAGTGACATAAATTCATGTTTAGGCAAGCAACTTGGCTTTACTTGAGACACTGCAGCATTTATTTTCTCTCACTTCACTTGTTGCCTTTTTATTTTGTCTATAATTATGTAATCTAATGTTGTTTTGGTTAGGTTTACCAAACTAAACTTGCAGTTCATTCTCCTGGAGTTTTTGCTGTGATCCTTTGAAGCCTGGCTACCTTAATTCTGTGAACGTTTTCAAGTGTTTTACTGGGGAAGTTTCAACTAAATGTACCAAATGTTAAAGACTTATCTGCAATCAACTCAGGAATAATTTGCCACAGAAATCCTATTAGTGGCAGAAATGAACATACTCAAACTAAAAACTTCACTTCTAAACGGGTTTTTTTTAATCAGCTATGGTTACAAGCAATACCTCCAACTCTAATACTTAGTCAAGACAAAAATAATATAGCCCCCATTTTTCAGCATCATTTGTGTGTCTTAGTCAGTACTATGCATACAGAAACATTGAGACTCCAAGCTATAAATTCAAACCAAAATGGAGATCAAATTGAAAAAAACAGAATAAAATAAGAATAGAAAAAATAATAATTTTAAAAGATGGCAGATATGGTACTGTAAATACATTGAAAGTTACTTTCCTTTGGAAGTTGACTTGTTTTGAAATAGAAGCCCACTCGCCCAGCTTCCTTAAGAGTCCTAAGTCCCTTCTTCAGAAAAGGTAGAAAATAAACTATAAACAAAACCACCCCTCACAAAACACCTGCTCTGAAGCACGCTGAAAAGCCCAGATCCCGAGGCAAAATGGATTGTTTGCTAAGTCTGCTATGTTAACCTGAACACTGAGCACTGCTCGCTCGCTCACTCTGTCTTTATTACACTTGTCATATTCTTCTATTCCTTCTCATCATCTGCTGTACACAGGAGAAGAGTCAAGAACAGTCTACTGGAAAGTGAATGCACACTTAGCTAGCAGATGTCAGCATCTATTTCACATGTTGCACAATTATGGATCTCTAAGTTCAGAGACTGAGGTTTAAAAACACACTGAAAACATCTGAATAAAATGTCTTGTAAAGACATTTCTTGAAGCGTGGGGATATTTTAAACAAATATTCTGAAATGCCTGCTGAGACACAGAAGTTGCTATGTGGAGCACAATAAATAGATATGCACTGAATGCTGTTTATGCACACAATGATGTTATGCCCTGTAGTGCCCAGGAAGCTGAGCACCACTGTTTGCATTTTGTTTCAAGTTTATACTAACTTTTAAAACTAAAGAAGTCTGTTGAAAATGAATCCCCTTTTTACTCACTTACATACATAAGCCTCTTCAGATGCAGAGGGATTTTTTTCATCATTTGAAATGTACTTATTTGAAAAAGAAAAAAAAACATTTCGGTTAGGAGGCGACATCACCCATTTCACAGCACTCAAACTTGATTTTTTGTGGCGATTGTAACTCAAAAGACACTGCAATATGATGAGCAATTACTAGATAAATGCATCTAGGCTATTCCTACTCTTTGCTCATCATTTTTGATAAGGCCTGTCATGAGACAGCAGGCAAGACTCACTAAGCTTTAACAGAATGTAAGTTAATTTCCTGAAAGAATAATTTAAGGGAGATTTTTTATTAAACCCTAATTACTTCTACTTCATTATCACTTCACTAGGTGGATTGGTTGATATCATTATTGTAATGGAGGTCAGTGAGAATTAATCAGTCCAGTCTTACAAATATACTGCTTCCTCTCATCTTTTTATAAGTCTGTCACCTTTTCATGTATTTCAGTAATAAAATTCAGAGAGGTCACGCCAGGAAAGTGAAAAAGCAGTGACTGAAAAGGGTCAATGGCAGATAAGCTCTTACTGCCTCTTTAAAATAGAAACTTCATCCAGAACTTCCTAGAGTTGTATGGTCTGGCAATATTGCTAACATAAAATAATTTAACATTCAACCGGCTTTAGCAGATGAGACGAATGTGCTGTGAGTATCCTGGTTTTGTCAGAAGTCAGGGGCAAAATTTCTGGAGTGAATTCTGACAATGGCTACTTCAGGAGAGACCTACAGCTTTGCAAGTCTAGCTCAAGCAAGCAGATAGGAATAATCTTGAACTTCTGTTTTTTTTCTAGAATGCTCTTTTCCCCCCCAGCTGAATATTTTCAAGCAAGATTAATTTAAATGATTACAATTTATAAGCCTGTTTCACTGATTTAAAAATTTTTCCACTTGGTTAAAAAACTGCTGTCCTTATACCCTTTGAGTAAACTTTTCACCAACAGTAGTCCATAATTACTTCTGTTATTCAATCCTTCAGAATAAAGAGCAAAGGAGGAAACAAAGGACTAGGAAAAAAATAAAATTCTACAAAACCTAATTCCTTTGAAAACTGGAGTTGCTGAAAAAAATATTTTTATGAAAAGCTAGGATTCTTATGAGAGGATAGGTTGGTTTGGGTTTGGTTTTTGTTTTATTTATTGTAGCTAATTCCCTGTGTTATTATTTTTAACAACTACTGGCATTTATTTCACACCTGCAAAAAGTAGTCTGAGATTCTCACAGTTTATCTAATTCTTTCTTTAAATTTCTGAAGTTTCTTGTCCTGCCACATTCTACTCAGCTTCTTTGCTCCATCAGGGATGCCAACTTCATCAATCCCTTTGGTTTCCTCCTGATCATCTCCCTGCATACCTTCCTTCCAACTGAATATTCAACAACCCAACCTCCTTTCATTATTCAACTAAATCAGTTTGAAGGGGCACTCAATACATTATCAGACTAAAGAGAAGTTAATTGGTGAACCTTTCTGTTTCCTCTGCCTTGAATCCTGATTCTTTAATCTCTATTAATGGGGGACACAGCTATCATAATTTCTAAAACCATAGGTGCATCGTGTACATAAGCATTTGTACTGTCTGGTTTGTCCCAGGTGCCAGGAACATTGCTACATGGTGGATGAAGCCTTCGAACTTCATTAGAAATAAGTAAAAATATAAAAATAGCAATATATACCCGATCTAAACACACAATCAAGGTCTTAAAGCTACAGAAGGCATTCGCATCCTTACATCCCTCCGTTACCTATCCACCCATTATGCGTCCTAAACTATGTGTGAAAAGCATTCTTCAGATGCACTGATTTTAATTCTGCATTAAACAACAAAACCAGTATTTCATACCTTTAAAATCTCAAATGATTTTCTAGCAGATGGAAAAACAGTGATTGAGCCAAAATATGAGCACTTCAGTTATTCTCTACAGCATTCTCTTCGTTTCATGGCATCTAAAAAGATCTTTTTCTTCTTTTTTTTTTTTTTTAAGAGTGAAATACTAGTTCAGTCCTTTAAAAAAAAATCTGAAAACACTGAAGATTTTCTGAGAAAAAATGTTGCTTAAGGGTTTTCAAATGCCCATGAAAATCATTACCAGGAAATTACTTTTTAATCAAGCATGAGGAGGAAAGTAGAAAGCACTTTATTCCCTGTAACAACACAACACATGCTTAAATACTTAGAAACATTGTTTATACTTCAAGAGACAATGTATCTCCAGAAATAACTAAAATTCTCTAATATTTCGCTTATATCCACAGGGAGATTTAAGCTTTTATTTCCCTGTAGCTTACCTTTGCTTACAAATTTGTAGCATAAAACATGAAGCCATTCTATTTTTTATGATTTTTCATCTGTCTAAGCTAAGACAGCAATTATAGACTTTTATTTTAGTTGTCTGAGGGTAAGAAGAAGTGGATACTTAGTACTGTAATTACTTAACAATAACTGATACTTCAGTAGCACAGATAAGTGGTATTTTAGGGTTGGATGTGTCACGAAAGCTCAACTAATATAATAATAGAATAATATAAACATCCACTATTTTTAAAATATTGTTGGCATTTTAATAGAAAATCCAGAGGAAATAGTTTTGAACTACTTAAAGCTTTCTATTTATACAATTTTCCTTACCCTTCTGCTTTGTTTTTCCACAGATTTTCACACAAACAAGTTACAGATTTTAGTCTAAAAATAGTCAAAGAGATTGAGAAGGGATTCCCAAATCTTACAAATCATCCCCAAAGATGCTGAAAAGCATGACTAGTGCCCACGTTCACCTGAATGGTGACTTGGTTTCTAAAATGAAAGCCTTGGAGATGGGAGACTAAAGAAACTTCAGTTGCCA
This sequence comes from Mohoua ochrocephala, assembly GCA_013398855.1. Lineage (NCBI taxonomy): Eukaryota > Metazoa > Chordata > Aves > Passeriformes > Acanthizidae > Mohoua > Mohoua ochrocephala. The sequence goes on from VZTA01003757.1 coordinate 134,217, forward strand.
AAGAAAATCTCTATCTCTTCAAAAGCAATCTTCAAAACAAATCTGCATCGTCTGACAACACTTAGAAATTTTTTAAAATATACTTAATACTGCTGGCAAGTAAGATCAGAATATTATTGTTTATAAATTACTGCAGAGTAAAACTAATCGGGAGAGAAACTTTCACATTTGGACCATTCATACAATGTTCAGTCTCCGAGTAGAGGCTGAAGAGGTGTGGCTCAGGCTTTCTGAAACAAAATTCCCTAAAGAATAAAAAGGACTTTTACCAGCCTTGCACTAATATAGAGAGAAACTCCACCTGGAAGTTTACTGGAGTGAGAAAGATAACACCACATTCTAAGCAACATCAACATCTGCCATCTCATGCAGGAAAACATTCACTGCGTATGGTGCAATTCCTCGTAATCACCCAGGGCTGGGTGCAAACATCCATTATAAAAAGCCTGTATTTCACCCAGGCCTCTTTCAGTAAGGATTTTTTATATTTCAATGAAAGTTTGAGATCGTAGATTTAAGCCAGCATTGGGTGTTTTGGAGAGGAAAACAATATAGGCGTCCTGTTAGGAATCATGAACTAGCTTAAGTACTTCCCATCTTTATTTCACATTCTGCCACTGATTCATTATCTCAAGTGAGTCACTTAACCTGCATAGGTCAATTAGATTGTCTGTAAATTATGCAGGACACCACACAGCCTCCTGGTTGTTATGAGGTGTTACTCATTTCTGGAAAAAAACATTTGACATTCTTGGATAAATAAGAGTGCAAATTTTACTACTGCCAGCGAATGAGAAATTAGCTCATGAGGGTAATGCTATGTGCTGTTTGCAGTTATCTTGGATGATAAATGGTTCTCCCAAATAGTCATCAGTAATCAATGTCATTTTTCTCAATCCCTACCCTGTTTTTCCTGTTTACAAGCTTTTACATTACCATGCAAGAAGACAGGCATGAAACAAGGACAGCAACTGTCAGTTCACACAGAGCTGACACAGAAATGCGGACATAGCATCCACAAACACGAGGTACAGAGTTCATTTTGCTCTGGAAAGTAAAACAAATAATAACTTTTTAGTCACGGTTACTATGTCCTTAATTCATGTTCTTGTTTCCTGAGAAGTAGAAACAAACACCCTAAGTAGTACTGAGCCCAGATACTTAGCTTACAATGCACTATTATTTATTTGACAGGTATGTTGAAATCAAGCCCATTGAAGATGTTTATACGTGTTTTAATCTTTCGTTATTACTACCAGAAGCCAGACACAGAGAGACTGTTTACTACAAAGTAATAAGCAGTATTTGGCATTAGCAGGCATCAAAGATACCGAGGTCATCAACTTTCAATAAGGGAATACACTTTGATTGGTTGATTCACGGGAAACAGCTTGTCACTGACACCTTCTTCTGGGCTTTTTCCCCCTTGTTTTAATTAAAACAGGAATAAACTATTTTTCAGTTTTGCTAAACAAACAGAAAAAAAGATCGTGCTGACAGAAGAAGAAAAAGGTCTTTTCTCAGGAGACATTTCTTAAATGAATAACCTTCAATAACCTTTCGCTTCTTCAGGTACAAAATCTTATTGAAGTCAAATGCAACTGTTTTTTAAATGGGCAAAAACTGTGAGAACTATTATGGATACCCCATCTCCTCTGTATCAGCCAGACATGCTCTAGGAAGCATTTCAAGGCCTATCTCTGTAGCCAAAATTGCTCTTTGAGCCCTATAGATCCACACTGCTACTGAAAGTGATTCACACATTTCTACTTCCAATTTCTTTCCTATGAGGCTGCACAATAAACCAAACCAAGGACCCAACTGATCTTCTGTTTTCTCTGTTGTTGAGTTGTTTTTTTTTTACTGCAGGGGATATGTGAGAAGGTGGTGTCAGATCCCCAAGGGCACTTCCAGGCCCTACTGCCCACCCTGTTCCCTGCCTCTGGACATCGCTTCAGCTCAGTCCTGGGCCATTGGTCCCTGCCCCAGCAATGCCGGAGGTGTGCCTGTCTGAAGCTCTGCCTCTGGCCCTTTCTCCTTTGGCTCCTGCCCCAGGCCTCTAGCTGGACCCTGGGCCTGGGACTTCCCCTTGGATCCCACCAGCATGGCATTATTCCTGTTCCTGGCTCTGCTGGCTGCATTTATGTGCTGTGGAACTGTGCCCCAGCTGTGAGGGCATGGCCAGTGCCAGCCCTTGCTGTGCTCCCTAACAGAGGAAGGAAGGTGTTGCTCAAATTAATACAACCAGGTGTGAAACTACCGCCTAAAAACCAGGCTTCATCTTAGCTAATCCATAGGAAATAATTATAATAATTATAATCCTCTCCAGTTGTACAAACCTTAGTAAAAAACGAAATCCTAAGCAACACTGATATTTAACAAATCCTGTTTGTTATGTGAGATAGGACTTACTGAAACAAAGAGCTATTGCTTCAGGTCTTCTGCAAAAGCAGTTACAGCACAGCTTAAACATCTCCATCACATTTTAATGTTTGCAGCGTAACAGATAGAGGCACTTCATTAATTTCAGTGAGAAAACTTATGCAAGAAATCTATCTCTACCCTGATAATGCCGATCCTTTATCTATCTTAGGAAAAAAACCTTATGGCCCTCACAGATCTCAGGCTAGTGACAGACCAGGAAAACTGGTCAGGGATGAACTGATAGGGTCTACCTCCAGCACAGAAAGTAACAGCAGCATGCCCTACCTATCACGTTTCTTTCCAAAGATGATCTTAAAGTACAGGAAAATAGGAGGTGAACGCTTAGCATAATCGTGAAGGGCTTCTAAAAGCAGGAGCTATTCCACTCCATTTCAAAATGAACAAAGGTAGATTCATTTGACATAACCCAGAAAGGCCTCATTTCAACTTTACATTGCTTTAGTATAAAAAGAAACTACCGGAAAATACCCAAAAGAACTGCTCTGAGAGTTTTAGTATGCATTAGACTTGAATGAATGTTAACATACAGTCTTCCAACATCTTATTGGATATTTCATTTCTGAAACATTCCCTGCCTGCTAAATTCTGTTCCAGCAGCTACAAATTTTACTGAGCACAGGTCAAGATTTACAGACCTGCCCTGCTCAGACCACAACATGATCTTTGCTTATATAGCACAGATTCTTCTGACTCCCATCACAAGACAAGAAGGGACAGTATTTATTAATTGGATGGTGTCTTGAACCAGACTTCAAAGATGATTCTTGACGGACAGCGCCTACCACAAGCCCATAAAATAAGCGTGAACTTTTCCTATTTTCTTATTTTCTAAGCACCCTTTTCCAGATGTATATTGTATTTGCTCCTTCCGCCCAGCTGATCTTACTCAATATGTTTACTCCTTTGTCTTCCTTCTGATCTGATTTCCTACACTTAAAAACAGTTTTCAGTTTCCTGCATCCTTAAACAATGAAGTGTTGCTTTACAGTATGATGCAGCTAATGAAAAAAAGGCTAAAACTCCAAGAAGAACCTACCTTTGAGCACTAAGTCTCAGCAACATTTCAGTTCTTCCATTGTCTCTATTGAGAAATACTGCAAACTACAGAGGGGAACTGCAAGAACCTCAACCGTGGCAACACTAGGCTGGATCTGATGTCAGCCTATTCCAGCAGTTGGCATCTTGCCTGTGCCCAAAACAAAAGAAGCCTTGAGGAGACAGGGGCTACCAACCCTAAAGCAGGGTGGCCTGAGGCAATCTGGGAGCCATGTTAGTGTTTTCCTGTCCTCCAGTAGTCAAAAACAAACAAACAGAAAGTTTTATAGAGGCAGAAAAGCTAACACTCCCAGCTTAGGGACAAAGCACGCCACCAATGCAGCCATATGGACCACACAGCTTTACTGCCTTGAACTTTTTCCTTCAGCTATTTGTGTGGTAGCATTTAATAACTGTTCTATATTTAGTACACCAGTATTTAAATAATATGCTACTTTATGATACAACTGTTTGTATGAAAGTAATTAATTTATCGTCTTAAAGGCTGGGTTTGGTTTACTGGAGTTTGGGGGGGGGGGTTATATATTTTTGGTTGTTTTTTTTTTCAAGAAACCTAGTATTCCACTCTCACTGACCAGAAGTAATACATATGTTTGAAAAGTGCTGCTGTTTCAATACACAGAATATTAAGACATGTAGTGTCTTCATTGTAAAGACACAAAACCCAAACAAACTAAAAACCATTCTCCCAAAGGAACTTAAATAAAATTAGAAATGCTTTCCTATTTGAGACTCAAAGTAAAAATACAAACTATTTGGAACTGCAAAGTAAAACTACATTTCTTTTAATGTAACAGAGTTTTAAATATAATCCCTCAAACTAAGGTAACATAACAATACAGAACAAGCTACTCTTTCTTGCTGTTCCTGAAAAAGGATGTGAAAGCAGAGGGATGAGCAGTAAGAGAGCGGGAGAGGAAAGAATGACAGAAAAATCATTTTATCATGTTCTCTGCATAAAAGTTCATCATTATTTAGAATTACAAACATTTTATACTCCCAAAGTACAGTGCAGCGAAATTCACTAGCATAAGAAAATAAGGTTCAGGTGAAGTCTATGGCAGTAATGGACATGAAAACTGGAATTCAGCTTCAGTCCCCAGTTGGACACAACGCTGGTTTCTTTAGTCATTGCTAACAATTAACACCTTATCTAAATTTTAAGTACGCTGCCCTCGTAACTTCCATAAGGAAGTGTTGTCTTATTAGAATAAAACATTTCTACTGAAAAATAAATTAAAATTTACTTAGAAATTCCATTTCCAACAATGAGATATGCCTCTTTTAAAAGACCATGACAATATTTGAGTCAAAATACTTTTTGACACCATAACAAAGAATGTACTGAACAAAGAAAAACAGTAACTAAAATTTTAATTACCATGCTGTAATTAATGTGTCATGTATAACAAACAATAGAAACGTAGACAAAGAATATCAGATGAGGTCAAAACTCGGTGTTATCTGCGATTTGCACTTAATTAGCAACCAAAAAACCGCATAAAACTTTAATCAGTTTCTAAAAATACGCTTTTTCACAATTTAATCTTGACGTGGACAAAAGAAGGCATTATGAAGCTTTGTACTAGGTATTGAAGTATTGAGGAACGCCTCGGAAAAAAGCAGACTAATATTATTTATCTTGAATATAAGTAATGCATCTGTGGATGCAGAAGCCAAGCGAAACTGAATCTCTTCATGTGCTCATTTCAAAGTAAAGGCAGCTACCTTGCTCAGAATATCCTGTGGCTCAGCAGATGTATTGAAAATCATCAACGTGGTTATATCCAGTTGCTAGTCAGCCCTTCTGGAGTCGAAACACACGCAGCCATAAATATTAATGTGTGTGCTTTTCTAGACCTATCTTCAAGTGTTCCATCAAATTTTCTTTAAATGAGGAAGAACATAAAGGCGCACATTTTAATAGGCAAAGCAAAGCGAAGCTCAGGCAACTATTAGGTAAAAAAGGATATCCCAGAATCCTTTAGGGAATTCAGCAGCCTGTGCTTCCCTAGACTCTGCATCACTGATACGTTTAAATGCAGTACACCAACAAAGCTTTCGCTAGGAAATGAATCTGTGAAAAATAACAATGTTTAGAAAAGGCACAGAGAGTTAGAGGTGGCAAAGAGAAATTTGGCACACAATAAACAAACATGACAGCTGATGTAAAATGTAAAGTCTGTGTGTGGCTAGAGGATTCAGCCCAATTTAGAGAGGCACTATGAAGGCTTTCTGAACACAGAAATCTCACGCACATACTGAGCTTAAAACAGAAGGATGAGAGAATAAAATTCTTGTAAATAAATATATTCTCCCAGGAATGGAGAATGGCACATGAACTGTAGAGAATATAACAAGAAAAGAAATCTTGAAGTAATAAAACTCCAGAATCTCAAAGTAACAAAACTGAATCAGTGTTTTGGCAATTAAAGTTTGCTTTCATGACAAAGATCTGTCATTTAACAACCATAGCACAAAAATTAGAGCTTCTCTTAGGCTTCAGCCTTACAACAGCATTGAAAGGCTCTTAAATGGCAAAATAAAGGAAATTCACACCATCATAAAAGCAGCCTACCTATTAACACGCAAAATAGTGGCCTCAGGTTACATGACTTCAGATGCTTTTCTCATCACCATGAAGAAGATTCACCAGTGAAACAAATTAGGCAACTTGAGATTATACCAAAGGATTTTCTATATTCTTTATGCTACATTACATAGCATAGGCTTTATCTGGCAAATACAAAAGATAAATAGCAGCATCACTGCGGTATACATTTTTATTTCCATATTACAGGTGGCAAAGTAGCGTTAGTAGCTTTTCCAAAGGAGTATTTTCATTTGAATGACAGCAATATGGGTTAATGAAAGATCTCAGAGGAGCTCTTTTCGGGAACTTTAAAGGCAAATTCATTAATTGGAAAACAAACCCACAATTTTATTTCTGTCTGCATAATTCCACATATGCTTTGCTAAATATCTTTCAGTATCTCATAACAATTGTAGATTTCGGATTCCAGGAATAAAACATTTTGATGATGATTTCTTTATGACCCACTCGCTGTTGAGTCAGAACATCACTGCAGTTTAGCAAAACGGACCTCTACCATATCTCTAAAGGGGAATAACTTGGTAGAAAAGGATGCATTTAGTCTGAACCTTAATACTACAGAGAATGTCACATTAGAGCTGGAGACATTTCCAATACATTCAGGCTTGAACAGGAGATAGGAATGATGAAACAAAAGGGGAGGCTGGACAAAGTCAATGAAAATAGATGCGTACCTTTAGAGAAATACTGATATCCTGCTCGTGCTGTGCAGCGGTGAAGACTACACCTAATATAAATCTATTTTTCACATGAAGAAATACTAACGATTGACTTTATTTATTAAAGGTGTGCATTCTAATGGCTTTTTCTTTTTTCTTTTTTTTTTTAATTGAACTTTGCTTAATTGAACTTGCTAGCACAGAAGTTAAAATTACCTGTTTTAATGCTTTATTTTAACTTAAATGTACAACTGGATGTAGACACACTAAAACATGGGTAATTTAAATTCAACAGGCACTATTATATCCTTGCAAAATATAGCTTTTCCTTGCTGTACCTAAAATAATAATTAAATTCTTACTAATTATACAATTGTTATTACTGCTATACTAAAAAACAGGGAAAAAATCTGCCATGCACTCATAAAGCTGCTTCCATTTTGCAAGCCAAGTAAGTAAAATGCCTGAATTGAAATTCCTCCAAACAACTTTCTGCCTTTACAAATGTGCCTCATACTAAAATTGAACATGGCAAGAACACCACGGCACACGTAACACCTAAATGTGATTGCTGAAAGATATAACACATCTTTTTATACATGGTATATCAATTTATTCCACTGTAAAATTTCAAGCTATGGGCTGCCTTAAATTTCACATAGTACACTGTGCGCTCATGGAGGGAACTTGACGCTGTTGCTGATCAAGTCTAATCCAGAACGTGATGACTTCTTTGTTTCTGACACATAATCATTTCTATTGCTGCTGAACAGTGAGCTTCCAAAACTTGGGTAACATCTTCACCTCGTCCTGCCTGATGCTTTTTAGATAAATCAGTGCCCAAAGGCACTAGCTCAAGAGCAGGTGCACAATATCCAACTAATCTCCCCAGAACAGGACCCTCATCAACTATAATCCTGGATCTTCCAAAAATGTTTCATTTAATGTGTGGCTGCTTAATAAGGGAACCTCATAAGAAAATGCCAAGAAAAGCAGCAAGTTTTATATCTCTTTCCTCAGGTGCCCTGCTAGCTTCAACAAAAGCACCCTTCCTTATTAGGGATACAGAATCCTCCTCTGAAAGCCTGTCCTCTCTTTCAGTTTCTTCTTGGGATACCACTTGCAAGAAATCACCACCCTTTTGAGCAGCCCTTTCCTGAGGTGTGAGAACCACTGTGTATGTGCCGTCTGCCACTCAAACAGTAATTGCCTTTGACCCCTATTAACTCAAAACTGCTAAAGTACTTTAGACATAAAAGACTGGACCAGGGACCTGCTTCTCTTCACCTTCTGTTTTCTTCCCAGAGCGTTCTCAAATGCCTGACAAATGTAAATTTCTCGTCTACAGATTCACTTCCACAACAGCCCACGTGCAGAAAGAGGGCTACTGACGAGCTTAGGCCCTCATCATTTCCTTGCACCTGTAAGATATGAATGTAAAAAAGCTTCAGAAAGAAGCACCTCTAAACTCCTTTGAGCAGTGGTCTTATCACACAGGCCTGGCATAAAAGAAATTTGCCTCCAGCAAATTTCCATTCCCTTCCTTTCTTTTGCAGCTCTCAACATGTAAGTAAGGGAATACATTAAGGATCATCCCATTGTCACTGTGTCTTTGATCTATTTCTTGCATAACTGCAGGAGACAGACATGCTGGGAAGAACAACACCTGACTCCCGAGTTTGGGAAGGTGCCACCGTGCTCAGCTGCACACGCATCAGGCACTGGGAGAACTCCCCTGCATTACACTGGGACTTACACAGTGCTCCTGCAGAAACCAGAATGACACGAGTTGACTGTGACATCCAGAAGAGGTAAAGACTGGAAGAGTATGGGGAAATCAGGAACTCAAATTTGGCAGAAAGATGTTCCTCCCCTCTAAGTCATGGGGAAAAATGAAATAGTAAAAATTTACATCATATTTGGACTTAATGCAAAATCGCAGTATATGAAGCTACTGGTAAGAAAAGTACATCTGTGGCTTCCATGTTCTAACATGAATACATGTGTATTGAAAAGTGTTTTTCAAATCTGTTACACGTGAGAAGCACAGAACTGTGATCAATTGCTTGCAATTATCACAAATATTTGATGTTATTAGCTGCTGCAACATTATGACTTGGATAATTACCTGCACCTGCTTTCTCATTAAATGACTGTGTACATCATTACATTTTCAATGAGGTCCAGAGAGCAGTTTTTTTTTTCCTTTGTGCTACTGAAAAGCAGTTGATTGGAAATGTGACTTCTAGATAGAGAAAGCATTATGTCAGCTGGTGAGGGAAAGAAGTATATTGCTTTTAACACTGAGAACAAAAATACTGAGCTCTTTAATTCAGTTCATGAAGTTCATTTAATTGCTTCTTCCCTGACTCTGAGTTCTGCAAACGTCTATAAAGGATTAAGACTTTAAGACTTCTAAGATATGCTGGGAAATCAAATTGCTTCAAATACCAGAAAACTTCCATACAACACAAAAACCAAACATTTTGCTTGTGCACTAACCTGTCTCTGCTGCCACATTTCCCACATGACAAACAGCCACATGACTTTCCTCAACTTGGGAGCACAAGTCCAAAAAGTGTAGACATGTGGGAGCACTTGAAGCCACATGCAGCATTTGATGACCTCTGCCTTGAATCAGTGACTCTTTAGCCACTCTTATTATAGTCACAATTAGACCTGCTAACAACATACTATCAGTCATCAATGCCTGCCAACAAATTAAGTGCTCTAAAAGGGTATGAAAAATCACCCATAAATCTAATTGAGACATGAAATTCCTCTTAAATTTCAGCAAAGAAACTTGCAAAAAAAAAAAAAAAAAAAAAGCTGAAAAATGATTCCCTGAAAATTAATAACATTTGCTCTCCTGGAGTGATGGAGTCTGTCTCCAGCTAACTGGCATTTTCACTGTGCCTATGACTATGATCTTGTCATACAGAAGAACTGTCTTAAAAGATAAACTACTAACTTGGTAAACAACTGACTTAGGCCCTGAAATGGAGGCAGTCATGTTCCACACTTTAAAGCCTGCAGATGCAAGGAAAGGTTTTGATCCACTCTTTATTAGTTTCTAAAGGGCAGGATGGATGAGAAGAAATCTAATGGGATAAGCATAAGACTGAAAGAAAAGCCCTGAAGACTGCAAGAAATTAAGAGGCTTTTTTTTTCCAGTAGATTAATTACTAAACAAGAAAAAGCTTATTTAGGAATACTCTGATTATTCTCCTTTCTCCTGATCTTGCAATGCAGTGAGTGCAGCTCCTAGAGGAGCATCTTCAGACTCGCTGTTTATTCACAGGCTTTTTACTGGCCACAGCTTTGCTTGAACCGGTGAAGTATTTTCATTCTTCAACAGAAGAAAACAGCCAGGCAAACAAGCACAAAAATTATACTGGTACTTAATATAAGCCTGCTAAAACTGGAGCAGACTGCAGTGGTTTCAGTAAGACACCCATGGCAGGGTGCAGTAACAAGCCTTCAGCACTGAGGGAGTCCCTAGGGAACCCCACACTAAAGCATGTGCTGCTTGGTTTTTGAGACTCCAGAGCCTCAAACTACTTAGATTAAAGCTTCCTGAGGTTCATTTGCACGTCTCGGGCATATCCCCAGCAAAGAGAATTTACACTTCTTCATGTGGTCTTTTTTGAACAAAGAGCCCTTACCAGAAGTAACTTCATTCTTCTTTTCCAGACAATATTCCACTTGAAAAATACCATTTCGCTAGAAGGTATTGTAAAAAAGTATATTTTTACTAGCTTTACAACATGAAGCACTTTGTCTCTCTCCTGTTGGGATTCTCTTACTTTAACTTCCTCTCTCCTGTTGGGCTACTCCTACCTCATCTGAAGGAACTCATCGTGAGTAGTCCAGCAAGGGAAAACAAACACACGAACAAAACCCCAGTTATTCAGAGTACTTCTATTTTAAATCTAGCAGGGAAATCTGAAACTAGATTCTGATGCACTTAACCAGCAGGATAGTGTCTGGCACTATGGGTGGAAGATGGGGAGGGAGACTGAGTTTCTGATGTGTAACAAAAAAGAACTTTCTTATCCCAAAAATTTTTGTTGTCAAGAAATCCATTTCAAACCCAGCTCCAGTGTCTAGCCTATTATGTTAGCTGCTTCTCAGCGTATATGATGGCAGGTGTTAGATAAAAGCTCAGCAGGAAACATGTAATCACAGCAAGGTAAATGAATTAGGTTAGAGGACTTGCTTAGCACTCTGTGGCACTACATGGTGGTACACAGAATTACCCTCAGCAGTCAACTTTATCTTCCAGGTTGCTTTGAGAATACTCTTGCTTAATGAGAAGTGACTTCCCAGATCTTTCATACAGTTTCTGTCTGTCTTCTACAGAAGAGGAGAGTTCCTCAAACATTAAAAAAAAGTGCTATAATATATTATATCATCACATTTCAGTCAAACATCTTGGACAAATCTTTATCAGCTTCCGGTGCTTTCAATATAGTGTCTCCCACTTACTACCATGACTTGGAGCACATTCTGCAATTTTGCACTCAAATATGAGAGGGCTGATGAAATGCATCAGAAAACAAGAAAACTGATGTCCTAAAGTTACAGGTATGAACATTAAAGCAAGCCTGCTAGTTCAAACAAAAATCTGCAAGTCAGTCATCTACTTTATTATTACTTCATAAACCACACTGTTCATATTCAAAATCATTTGTTCTAAAAAGTGCAAACTGAAAGTCATATATAGAGAACATCTACAACAAAGGGTTCAGTAAATCATTAGCACTAATTTTCTGAAAGCTATTAGGCATACAGGCAAAATACATGATAATAATTTGCCTAGTTCGCCCACTAAGCAACCTAGGAACGTTGTCCGTCAGTGATTCAGAAAGAGGGATTCTGATGCTGATTAATTTTTTACTTCCCTTTGCAAGAGTGACAGATGCTCAATATTTGTAATAAACCCAGAATTTGTGCCAGGTGCTGAAACCTCTAAGCCAGGTCAGAAGTTACAAAAATGACCATAAGATCCATCCAACAGGCAACACTTCAGACACAGCTGGTGGCATCACTCTCGTTGTTGAACAGACCTGTTAAGCACCCCACTCAGTAAGTCTTCCAGGTGTGTTTTTAAAGTAGCCAACCCCTCCAGTGCTGGTACCGTAGCCATGGCAGCACAGAGCTGCCGTGGCTCCCTGCTCAGGTGGTTTGCTCTGTGTGACCTCCGTGTTGCTCCGTACGAGCAGCAACTGGTGGTAACTTACACGGTTAATTGGAAGCTGGAGCTGCTTGCCAAAAGGCACGTCCTTAATGGCTGCAGCTATTACCTGGGTGTGCACTAAAATGCTAAACACGCCAGTGTTCCAGGTCTAGAAAATTCTATGAAAAGATTTAACTTTAACACAGTGAGCGAGCTGCAACTCCCACACCTTGATAGTACCTTATATTATCTCTTGATAGCATTCAAAGGAATTAAAAATGCAGCTATTTAAAGTAATATGGGGGAAACAGGATTGAGTAAGAAATGTTGTTTCATTCTCTTCAATATGAATGCAAACAGAAGAAAAGTATCCCTGCTAACATACAACAAAAATGCAATGCAGCGCTAAAATGGGCTTAATGATGAAGTACAAAATCAAAGGAGGATAACTTTACATGGTAAAACATTGCAGCTGGCTTGAACTGCACACTTGCCAACTGATCACTTTATCTGTCTTTTAAAATGGATCACAACTCTTCTATGCACAATTAAACAACAATGTACATTTTTCACACAACTACTTCACATTCTATACTATTAAATACTCCTCTGAATCACTGCCTTATTTACAGAATATCTGCTAGCGCTGCATGTCTGGTTACTAGGTATCAGAAGGCCATTTTAAACAATAATATAAGCATTATAAGCATTTTCTGCAGACGCTGCGCAGGCATTAAGCAATACTACATATTCAGAATACAAATAAGCACAGAAGGCCATTCAGAAAATCACATATAGCCACGAAAATCATATATTATCACCTCAAATGGCACAAACAGAATTCTCATCCTGGCTTTGACCAGCACTGCATTAAACACAGAAAGCTTCATTGCAGGAAACATCCTTTCAATGCAGTGAATGGCAGCCTGTGAAGATTTGATTTATATTTGGGTTTGAGCTGTTTTAAAATGAATGAAAGGCTGATGCCAGTGACTCGTTGCAAATGCAGTGACATCCCCTCAGAGATATCAAACCAACCACTGCATCGAATAAAAATGATGCTACTGTCCTTTAGAAATCAAGTGGAACTGTGAAACACCATAGAAAGATTTTCCATGACTGAACACAGTGTTTCTTAAAAAAACACATGGACACGAACAGAAATGATATCCAGTAAATGACAAATACAGAAGACTCCTGACAATATTGGTATTTCTTAGAGTAATCCGTAAAATTCTAATTGCATCACTGTCAGGGATGACTTACTGTAGCAGTATCTGAACTAACACAAAGCACTCAAGTATCTCAAAAAAACCCCAACACAACCTCTTTCCATGGGACACAGTCCTTCAGGAATGTACTGCTCCAATGACCCCACAGGCCACAGGTCCTGTGATAAAATTTGCCCCTGTGTGGACTCCTCTCCATGGGCTGCAGCTTTCTTCAGGAAATCTCCACCTTTTCTTGGTGTGGGGTCGTGCACAGGCAGCAGGAGGGTCTCTGTTCCACCATGGACCTCCACGGGCTGCAGGGGCACAGCTCCTCACCGTGGTCTGCCCCACGGGCCGCGGGGGAATCTCAGCTCTGGAGCCTGGAGCATCTCGCCCTGCCCTTTCCCACTGACCCTGGTTGTCTGCAGGGCTGCTTTTCTCACATATTCTCACTACTCTCTCTCTGACAGCTGCTGCCCAGTGGCTTTTACCCTTTCATGCTAAACATGCTACCCCAGAGGTGCACCAGGAGCTCAGCTGTGCCCAGCGGTAAGTCCAGTGGCTGTGCCCAGATGTGTCCAACAAGGGGCATCCCCAACCTCTTCTCACAGAGGCCCCTCCTGCAGCCCACACCTTGCCAATTGAGTAATCTACTGTTTAGGAATATTTTCCCAAAGACAGTTTTATTGGACTACAACTAGAGGGCTCACAGTTAGCTGTAACTGTAAATCTGTATTGTATAAACACATTAATATCAAACTGCTGTAACTGTTCCATAGGACAATGCAAGATGGCATTAATAATGACTAAGTGTTTCTGTAATTACAGGTGCAAACACAATTTTAAACACACATTGTTGGAACAGAAAGACAAGGAGAAGACAGAGGCTGAGAAAAGGGAAGAGCCGCTCTTCCAAACAGCATTTACTCCATCTGACTCACAGGACACTTGAAACAGAAGAGCAGTGGATTAACCACACATTCATTTAATTCATATGAATATATACAGGAAATCATACATGTCATTACTTTTTGGGTCTATTTAACACAATTTTAAATTAGTACTGACTCATTAAAGGCCATGTTTATATTTATCAAGGAGATTAGAGCCCTAGCACCCTACTAACTGTAGTGGTAACTTCCTATTTCTGTGCTACAGCAACAATCCAACAGGGATTAAAGTCCAGTGTAAGAAACACTGCTGGGATTTTTTTTTTATTATTACCTTTGATATAGTTAAATAATTTTCATCTAAAACAAGATCTCGAATATTCACAAACATGTAAACGGTGTGTACATTAAAGTGTGAACACATATGCATGAATCTTATATGACATTTCTTTTGTCTCACTGAAATAACATATCAAACCAAAATATTTATCTATCTGAAGTGCAGCTATGCTCTCAGCACTCTCATGTGGATTAAAAGAAATCAAATGCCATAACTTGTGTGCTTCCCCCTGACTGCCACCAAATTATACAAAATATTATATATCGACATCAACTCACTCACTGGAGCATGTTGCCTGAAATTAGGAATGTTATGTGCATTAATTTTTTTTCTTCTGACAAGGGAGTACAGAACTGAGAGTTCTTGTTTCAGTCTAGTATTACAACATTGTTGCATAAAGCGTTTTGCTTTCAAGCCAAGAATTCCCCACAAACCATTAATTTAAGATGTTCTATTCATTATCATCTGAAGTTATTTCTTCCTAAATATGTAGCTCAGAAACTGCTGACAAACTACTTGAAATCATTTTTTAAGTGTAGCACATAACCCTCTGGCTAAGGCTAACTGAAAACTAATTAAAATCATTAAGATGATGATTTGAACAAGAACAGGAAAAAACTGTCTAGATGAAATTATGAGGAAAAATTAGATATCACTTGACTAAATTGTGCTGTTAGACACAGTGCTTCTCATTTGCAAAAAATGAGCATTTCTTTCCCTCTCAAAGGGATTTTTGACCTTTTAAGGCACCAATATCCTCAACCCTCCTCAGACTGACTCGTTCATCTTCTGACCCAGTGCTCCCAAAGAATATTTCACTTCTTTTATGGGCAGAAATAAAACTCTCTAAACTGTAAATATAACATGTTACCAAATTAAACAGATTTTTACTAGGTCATCAGAACATTACTTCAGACTTCTGATAAAAAGGCAAGAAGACAAATAAGAAACAAGTTGCATGACATCTGATAAATAAAATTACTCAAATCACTTTCCTTCTTTAGACATGCCAGTCCCTAGTCTAGACTCCTGCCACTGAGAAAAAAAACCCAAAAAATCGTCAAGCCTGTGGTCATCAGAGAAGAGAACATAGATTTAAACCTCTTCTGTCTGCCAAGAAGACAGAACATCACATACCGACAATTGCTTTCACAAATCCAAGTGGGGAGAGTAATGAATGAAATTTGGAATAGAAAGAGAATTCCAGTGGCATGACTGAAAATAAGAATGTGTATCTTCTACCACTAGCCAAGATGGCTGATAAACAATGTCTGTTATCTCCAACTCGAGCAAGAGTATCAAGCACTAATGAAATAGTTCAGAAAATGTTTAGCAGTATATGCCAAGACCACTGGACGAAAGCCAGTTTAAAAAGAATTCGAAAAAACCTCCTTTATCTGGGTTGATGAACTCAATCCAGCATGATGATCCAAATGCCACGACTCAGATAAACTGAACGTCCGTCTTGAAGCTGGGAGTCCTCTGCCTTTGCCAGAGGAAACAAAGTGGTGAAGTAAAAGGTACTTCAGCCATGAACCTCAGGTAAGATGTCATCCACAACGCAGGGCGACACTGTCTGCAGCGAAGAACACTGAAAGCCTTTTCTTTACAAGTGAATGATATCTAAGGCCAACTGTCCATATCATAGATTAGTACATTTACTGCTACACTATTAATGAGTGCATTATGTTCAGGTTTTGTTTATATTTTCACTTCTAAAGATTCATGTTGTCTATTTCCTAATTCCCTTATTCAAAAATTAGGGAGGAAGAGATTTTATATAAACACCTAAGTACATGATGGGTCCTTTAAAGACCTCATTGAAAGGGATGTGAAATACTGGGACATTCATGTGCAATGATTTAAGTGTTATGGATATATTTATACTAAGTTATGAGACTAATGCTGAAGAAGTCCCACAATGTCACCACCAGTGATTTTATCTCGTGGTCTTTTTGTTTTGCCTACTTTTAGGAGATAATAGTCACTTAAGGCTCAATCTATAATAGCCAAAGCAGATGCTGACCTGGGCTGCTGGCAATCATCTCCCAGGAAATGGAGATCAGTACATGAGGGGAACTCATAACATGCCTAGCTAAGAACTAGAAAAAAGAACAACTGGTAAATTTCAGGCTAGCGAATAGTTTAAAACCAGTGGACAGATTTTACATATTTCTGTGGGTGAAGTACTAAGGGAATTATTGCATTACTAGATTAAGTTCAGCAGAATGTGCAGGTTGTTGCTATGGAACAAGGTCCAACTCCATGCAGTGCAAAAAATACATTAAATAATAGTATCACAACTATCTTTTAAATTCAATGAACATAGCATCATTGAGAGTCTTTGTTTTGGGATACCTTTGCTTTTTTGATCACCTCTTTTTCTCTCTCCGCATCTTGTTATAACAGATTTTGATTATTATATCCTTCAATGAACATACCTATCTTCCTTTGCTCTCTCACTAAGTCCTGTCTGCCTGTTTCTAGTATTACTTCAGTTTCATTTTCATGTCACCTTTCTGTTTTCTTTCAGCCTTCCCTGATAACACCAAGTTTCCATTTCTTCTTTCTAACCTTCATACTCCCCACACAACAAAAAACAAACCTTTGATTTGCAAAACATCCCTCACAGAAATCACTCAGAAAATCGGAGTATTCCACTTAAACAGACTCAGATGAAGCAGCATGTTAAGAATAGTACCGTCAATGAATGCTGGACAAACACATAATCTAAAATTGAAGAGAAACAAAGCAAAATAAAGACCAACCCGATGGCATCCCTTGACCTGAGGACGGCTTCATCGGCGCATTCACCTGATCCCAGTTGAGATCATCGTCATCGGACTGGCTGTAGCCACAGGAACCGAGAGGCTCATCAAAGGTGCAGCACCCTGTTAAAGAAACACAAAGGTAAAAATTAAACAAGGCATGCAGGTAACAGATTATGAACCTCCAATCCTCACAACTGTTAACATCATTCAGTGCAGGCTTTGTCATTTTTAAACATCTTTTAATACAAATTATTATCTATTTACTAGTCTTCACTTTATAGAGGGCATAAAAGTTTCTTGTCATGAAAACAAAATCCTAAGGGTAAAAGAGCAAATTTAGAACTGCAGACAAATTTTCTCTTACACTGCAATCACCGGGTATCAAAAAACAAAATAGCAAAATAAATAGCAGTAAAAATCAGAATATCAAAAGATTGCATGATTAACATTCTTCACACAAAAAAAAAAAATTCCATGCCCAAGGACCCACATTCTAGAAGAAAACTGTAAATGTGGGAACATCAGCTTCCATTCCTGTATCTTGGTTTCCAAGTAAGGGAAAACCCAGATGCTCCCAGGTGTGCTGCACTGCAAACAGGTACCAGCACGGCTGTTTGTGGGATCAGTGCCTCTGGCACAACACAGCCCATCTACCTCAAAATGTCAATCTATGCTCAGTCTCAGAATCTCTGAAAGAAAACAGTATTATTTCCTCTTTTTTTTCTCACTCTCTTCTAAGTTAAAAACATGTCATAAAAGCTCACACTCTCCCAAGCTGGGGTAGGGAAAAAATTAATGTCCCAAATTTAGAAGAATGGAGTCTAACATTATCCAGTAGAAAACGGAAAAGCTTTGATTTCTTTCCTGTGGTACAGAGGAAACTTCAGCTTTTTTACATTGCTATCATCTAACAGGAGACTAACACAGGGTTACAAAATTCTGTTTTATTTGATATTTCGCTCCAGTGAAGAATGACATCTTTCCTATTTGGGAAAATAAATATAACTCTAGTCAGAGATATTTCTGTCCATATTAAAGGAAATTCTACAGCTGTTCAAACAAAACTAAACTTTAGGGCTATTCATCATCTTTGCTATCTGTCCAAAGGAACAGTAGGCTTAGCCTTGCCAAGCTGTATTAAAACAGGAAACAGACAAAATCCAGCTTTAAAAATTACTTTTAAAATCTAAATTTTCCTAGAGCACTACAAATGGCATTACAGAATACCACATTGTCCATTTTCACTAGGGTAGAATTAATTTCTTCCCAGGGCTTAAAACCACGACACTTATCAAAAAGTAGAAGACGAAATTCCATTACACCTGACAAATACCATCTAACTGAAGTCCAGCCTTCCTAATAACTAGCCCAAGTGGATATTTGAGATTCATAGCAAGAACTTTGCAAGCATATAATCTTCAGTAGAAATTATTTTTATATGCAATCACTGAATAATTTAATTTTTTTTTCTCTTTACAGTGAGAATATTACATTGGCCTTTACAGACATACCATGTTTGCCCTGCCCTTGGATACAGGTCATCTTGTACTAGTCTCTGTTCTAAAATAGCTTTCTATAGGAATTCTCCAATAGATCTAAGTGTATGAGGGAAATCAGCACCTCTGGAAACTGCTTCTTTCTGTACAAATTTAAGTGCAAAAGATTCAATTAGATAATCCAATGGGAACAGAAAACCCATTAAAAAACTCACAACTCCAAAATCTAACATTTTGCCTCAATGTTAACAAGACACATAAACTCTCTCTCTCCTGAAGTCAAAAAAATTCAGAAATACACAAGATTTTTATAGAGTATATTAAATAACATCTGCAACATTTCCAGAGGGAAGGCTGAGAAATTTAGGCAGTCATTTACACATTTTTTCTAGTACTTGCATAAATATTACTTCAAACTTCATAAAATACACCACAAGCAAAGTTTCAGACATACAAGCTGAACATCAACTTTCACAGACATATTTGTGCTTTTTTACAAAAAATAAAAATAAAAAAGAAAGATAGTTTCCTTGCAAAAGTATTGCATATGATAATAGGACATAAATTTAAACACCAAGTTATGCAGTCTGCAATGTAGTCAAGCTTGGCAAAAAATATATACCCAAATGAAAGCTGGCATAAATCAGGGTTTACAATTCAAACCAGGACGAACGAAAACATGGAATAGCTCCCACACTTTATGACATCAAACATATCTCTAGTGATAAGAACACAAAACAGTTTAAAGTGTTTTCTTCCTCAAATCCAGAAGGCCAGACAAGCACCGTAAAATATCCAATACTGGGAAAAAGGCAAGATTTGTGATTCCAGATGGTTAATAAAGGCTTCTCCCATTCTCACGAATTAGGAAGATGTCAAAAATGTGGATACACAGAATGACAGTTCTATTTGTCTAGACCATTTGTCTCTCAACACGAGACCCTTTCTCACTGCTTGTTTTTCTTCATTTCTCTTGCAAGTCTATAGCTAAATCACACTCTCAGGATTTCTTTTTTCTTCCCCATCTTTGCCATTTACATCCTTTGTTGTATTACTATTACTATAACTTCATCAAAATGGGTATCAAATCTTCATGCCTGCTACAGAAGTTTAAAGAAACTTCTGAACTCTTCCCATTCCTAAGCCCCGTCCACCCACAACTAATAAGACAAGTGTAGCAAGTACCACTACAACTAATCAGGCTGTACAGTCCCCTACCCAGAGCACTGACCAGCATACAGAAGATCTTTAATAGCACAGACGTCGAGCCATGTTTCTTTCCACAGCAAGACACTGAGGATAAGATGAATACTAACAAAGGCTTTGCACAGCCATGACTTTTTTGTAAAGTCTTTTGCAGATTAAAGTAGCATACGTGGCATGTATAGGCGTTGGAAGTAAAGGTAAGCTCGTAACACAGAACAAAAGAGTGGAATAAAATAAACAACAAAAAAAATCGCTTAGTCAAATTAGCCAAGAAACAATTACTGTCAATCAAGAGTCATCAAAGATCTTAATGGCTTATGACCAACTCCAGGAAGTTCTGCCCCTCACATCTGACCGTACAACAAGATGAAGTTCTTTAGAAATGGGTCATAACTTTTGAGAAACCCCCACATTTGCCTCTACCAAAGCCCTACTGGCTGCTCCCGCAGCACTGCATCTATTTTCTAGTCATGATGCTCTTATTGTGCAAGGTTTCCAGCTCATGAAACGGACCCATGGTATCCTCAAGAACTGGTAAAATCTGAGCAATTATCAGGTATTTAATGTCTCTCATCATTGCACTGCTTTGAAACATGAGCCACTGCCAAGACTGGCTGCTGTTTATAATCAACCAGCTCACTTGAGAAATCTGCTCATTTTTTGCTACTAGAATTGATAGCAATAATCAAAATACATATTGGCTGTTACACGGTTTAATCAAGCAAAGCAATTTCCCTGCCTGTTATACTGACATCACAGTTTGGATGGCCGAACTGCATTTTAAAGGATGAACTCTCTGCTGACTGAAATATTTATAAGTAAAGCAGAAGATACATATGCCATTAAGATTCTTTGGCTTATGCTGCAATTTATAGATATTTTTGGATTCCTAAGGGGAACTGAATTGACAAATGCACAAGATGCAACACAGTCTATTACAGCCTATGGTTCTTTCAACTGCAATTATCCATTTAACCATCATGAACCCAGTTCAATATAACTATGCCATTGTCTGAGAGCAGTCCTTTTTGAATGCTTCAATTTTAGCTGGCTAAATTACTTTAGATCTTGAAAAATTTATGAGCTTAAACAAGGAATATAATTTAAGATGAAAGCAACCAATTAAAGTAAAAGGGATAAAGAATACACTGTATTTTTCCTAATTTGAATAAAGTTTTATTCAAACTATTTTGTGTTTTACAGACTCTTAGAACTGTTATGAAGCATTCTCGAGGTTATACCTTGGCAAACAGTAGGATACTAAAAATCCTTCAAGTGACAAAAAGTAACACAGAAAAGTTCAAATTATGCTGGGCACCGCTTTATTTCTGTTGATTTTATATACTTCAGAGATCTCAGATCAATATGTACTTTCCACCAAAAATTTGCTGCCAAGTGTACAAGTCCTAAAACTGGTAATTCTTATGAGTGTCAGTGCTAACACTGGCAGGTAACATATGCGCATACCAGAACTGATGGCCCTGTTTTGGGATAAAATCGATTTTTTCTATGCAGCAAAGCCCTATGGCTTCTGATCTGCCATAGTACCATGAATCCTGTTGCAGAGTATGTGAACCCAAAAGGTAAGTTTACCGAACCCCTCATTTTCCTAGCATTCTTCTTTATCTCATTGAAAAAGTGTTCTGAATTCTGCTGTGTCTGCTATTTTCGGTTCCATACTGGAAATGGGGTTGTGTCGATTAACTCGAAGTGCAATGTAGCTATGCTTCGAAACAGAAATCAAAAGGGTGATATCTGATCTGAAAGCTGGGATGCCTAGACCACATTTCATATCAGGAGGGTTGGATAATGCAGGGAAAGATTCATCTCCTATTAGGCAATTTATCTTTCCTTTCTGTCTGTAACAAAAAAGAGGCCTCTGCCCAAACCAACAACCGCATTCCCTCCTGTCCTCGTGAACATCCCTGCATCCAACAGCAATGGACCAAGCGCATCACCTGGACAACGTACCAAGGCAAATGAAAACTGAAAGGACTGAAAACTGTGACAAACTACACTTGCTAAGCTTGCCTAATCTGTGAATGAGTCAGCTGATCCCCAAGGGTTACTGCTCAGGACAATCATCCTATCTAGACACTCTCATGACAAGTACAAAATGATCTGAGAAACACAGCACTAGGGAAACAAGATCCTGCGCCTTTTAAGCTGACAAACCATCCCATCAGAGAATAAACAGCTTCTCCTTTGGGGGCAGATAAGGAGTCACAAAGAGGAAAATAAGCCATTCTCAACTATAAACTCAGTAACAGAGAAAGCTACAGTGGGAATCAATGGACAATTTTTAACATAAAAAATTTAAACTGTTGCCTGTAAACCTGTACCACAAGTCTGCTCTGCTGTGTAACTTTTACTATAGATGGGGTGATGACAGAAATTGCCTAGTTCAAAAACATTTGCTTCTCTGAAATCAATATATGGTTAAGCCAATAAGGTTCATGTAAACTAGCTTCAGCTAGGTAAAGGGACAGTTTAAAGAACGTATTAGAACCTGAACCTAGTGGTCTGCCTGGATTCTACTTTGTGTGTAGAGTCTCAGCAAAAAAAGGCTCTACCTGCGCTCTCAAAGGTGTTACAGCATTACATGTTGAAAGGGCTTTCCAGACATGCTAGCTCAGAGATAGCCAGTAAAAGAAACTCTTCTCTGTGTGCCTCCAAAGCACACACAGAGCTGCCACATATCTGCAGCAACACACATGCACCAAAAATTCTTATCCAGGCTTTACTAGTGAGCTTGCAACAGTGGGTAGTCTGTTTTAAAATGGAACATTTATTTTCATTCAAAATATACTGAGGTTTGTTTTTTTTCTACCAAAGGCAAGTGTTCAGAGCTCTAAAATAATTCTGCAATCTATATTACTGGTCAGGGAGCCAGAAAATCCATGTGCTGCATAAAGTTGATCTCATTTAAAACAGTATCTACATTTTGGCAAGTCTACATATGCACAGGGGTGAGAGATAAGAGCAGAAGGAAACAGACTTTACAATTAGAGACCTTTTCTGATTGTGGCTGTGCTCAGAATGGGTTTTGAAAAAGGTAGAGAATAGAAGAATTGTCTGGAAAAATCTCATGAGCCAGAGCAAAGATCATGAGGTAAGAGCATGTGTTTAGCAACTAAGAAAGTCCGATATTAATTCTTTCCCTAAGGGAAAAAACCAGACAAAAAATTATATAAAACTGCGCTAAGACTTGTGTAGAAGGTGGTACAAGAATGCTTGAGAATTCCACATTTATGGACACAATTCCAGCAGTACTACAGGTGGTGACAAAAATACATACCAAAAAAAGCATACAAAAAAAAAAATTCAGATCAACACTTAAAGCTGTTATTTAAGTCTTCAAAAGCTCACTACATGTTCATGAAACATTTACAGTTGTTTTCTCTGTTCTCCCTCCACTTATGTGACAGAAAGTGAATCAACGTAAATGTCGCCAAAAATGTTTCAGTTTTGGTGACACAGGACAATGCAGCGAAGTTGGATTTTATGGAAAACATATTTGTCAGTTCTAACTTCCCCTAGAAACCTGCCCACACTTAGGCAAATAAAATGGGTTTAACAATTAAAAATGGGTTTAACAACTACATTTGCCTAACAGATACTGAGAATGATTCAAAATTTGGGTTCCCAGACTTTAATGAAAAACCCTGAAAAAAGTTTCCTCTCAAGATGTGCATTCAAATGCCTTTGAGCTACCAAGACATAGAAACAGAAACCACTCACCAAGGCAAGACAATGAATAAAGGCTCTTAAAATAAAAATCATCCATCTTGTGCAAGCAAATAGTATCCATATATTTGTGTCATTTTTGTATCAGTGAATATTTATGAGGCCCATGGGAAAACGGGTGCACATTAATATTCTATGAGCAAACTTATTTCTGGCGTTATGTAATGGCAGGGTGTTTGATTTCACAATATTAGTGATAGCTTTTCTTAATGCATGGCATCAGTTATACAAGCCAGTGCCCACATATGCTTACACACACGAATTATAACCCTGCTGCAGTTGTCATCAGTTAGGACATCTACCAAGAGAAATACTTGAGTGTTCAACCCCACAAAGAGAGTACAGGGCTATGTAGGAATGTATTACGGAGACCCTATTTTGAGAAGTACTATTAAAACAAACATATTTGCAGAAGTCATCGGATTTTATGCTTTAGTTAAAGGGAAGAGATCATGCTGGGTGTTAAAACTAATAGCTATTCTTCCAGTTCAACATGAGCTAATAGTGAGAGACATTTCTTGTACGAACAACTGCTACAGATAAATTTTAGTGGCTGTTGGGGGGAGGGGGTTGGTGGGATTTTTTTGTTTGTTTTCTTTATTTTTTTTTGTATATGTACTGTTGTCCTTTTTAATTACTAATTTAATGCTTAAATTGAATTCTGGATTAGGGAATTTACTTCACAAAAGTATGTTATGACAACTTTCTTTAAAAAGCCTTACCAAAAAAAAGCTCCATATGAGAAATACTTTGGAAAGACCTTCCAAGAACATCCAGAAGTCCAATTTGTAACATCTGTTTAACCTACAGATGCATACACCTTATTAAAAAGATCACACTGGGCATACCAGTTGCAAAAGGGAGACAGGTGATTTACATTTTTATTGGAGCTGAATGAACGTGATGAAATTCTGGACTGTGGTCAAAACCACTACAAAAGTGAATAAATAAAAGGCAGATATGTTTTACATCTTGTTTATCACAAATACATGACAAAAATGTGCTTCAAAATGCAAAAAATCTCTTGTATAAACTGCCTAAAACATTTCAGCATAAAGCTTTGACCTACAAATAACTAACAAAAGGAACTTTCTTTTCACATACTTAAAACAGAATTAAAAATTCAAATGATATTCTGGCAGTGAAATAAGCCTACCGAGAAAAACAAAACTGCAACTGCACACCTATTTCATATAGTTTATACCAAAGGATTTACTTAATTTATTTTTATAGCTACCACCCAGGAGCGCACAGAACCCCTTTATTAAATGTGTAAAAGCATTCAGTCATCCTGGCTGGCAAAGAAAGCAGTGGAAATGCTATGGAACAGAGATATGGGAAACATCGTTTTTTCCCCATTTACTTGAAGGGGAGACTAGTAAGGACGTGATCAGAAGGGTGGGATGCACACAGCATATTAATACATACAGAAGGCAACAATTAGGCATACTTTTATTTGACACCATGCAGAACCTCTTAAAGGACTTGAAACGACACCTCTGTTTTGGAAATCTACAGTAAAACCCACAGCAACGTCTCTGTGCTCTTTTCTAGGGAAGGAAAGAAAGAGGGGTGATTTTCAGTGCAGCCCCTGGACCACACTCCCACTCCCAACTGCGACTCTGAAGCAGCAGTCTGCAGCACCTCACCCTTCTGTCAGCTGAGGGACAAAGCACGTGCCATAGGGATCTCTCTTCCACTCAGCAGCTCTTTCTGATTTCTTAGATTGGCAACAGATGCTGCCCCTATTAATTTAATTATTATGTAGAATGCCTCGAACCTTTCCTCATTTAGATTTTATTGCAATTTTATCTTCACTTCTCTTTTCAGTGTACTGGGGAGATCTATCACCAAAATATGCCCAAGCATGTGCAGCTGCAATAAAAGAGAAAATATCTAAACACAGTAAGAAATAACTAATTTGAGTTCACATTTGTTCCTACCAAGGCCTAAAGGCAAAATCCTAAATTGTTTCCTTAGGTGAAGTGCTACCCTGACAAAGGGTAAACTCAAGAATCACTCACCATTAATCTCTCAATATGGTATTTATGAGGGATGTAAACAATTGTGCTGACCTGGAGAAGATAAGCAAATTCCAACAAAATAAGACAGCTGTCTACTCTCAGTAGTTTCATATTAATTCCACTTTTTAAACTGATTATCCTAAAAACTGCTTAGTCCTTTTCATTTCACCTCACCCAAGCATTCCAGCATCTTTATAACTCACTAAAACAGCACAGTAGAGCTGTCCCGGAAAGATTCATTCAGGGGAGGGGAGAGAAGAGCAGGGAAAGGCATTTGGGAAGCACCACAAAACCATACAAGTGGAAAACAATACAGAACTGCACAGATGCTATTCAAGAAAAAATTGTATACATAATGGAAAGTCTGAAGCGAAATAAAACACAATTCAGAAGGAAGGAAAAAACAGGGTGGGGTGATCTACTCTTTTTTTCCATCCCAGCTGGGAGGAAGAGATTGAAACGTATGCCTTGCAGCCAAAATTTATCATAATACAGGACCTGCTCACCCCAACACCACATTTAAAACACAGTATAACCTAAGAAACATACAGTCATCAAGACTGTGATTATGAGACGACACCAGACCATCTCTCTAACATCTGCTCAGGAAACACCGTATTAGATTTTCAGTTTGTCACGAAGACAAACCTTTTCATGCTACATCCATCCTAGGGCTCTGGGGAAATACAGCCTAATAAAAGACAGTCAAACCACCTTTTCCACAACCAGCACTGCTAGCCATTCGACTCACAAAGCCATTAAATTCCCGATCCCAGCAGAATCTGTTTTTCGCTAAGGCACTTTTTAATAACTTTGAAAAACAGCACTTCTTTCTTAAAATTACTAAAATCCAACACCTTCATTCTTAGCTAGAAATTGTGCTATTCAATTCCCCCCCCACAAAGTTTTTCCCCATTTTAAAATGGACAGGCGTGAATGAACGGATGTGAATGAAGGCAAACACAAGTAACACACTGAGCAGCCACTGTTCTTTTGTCTGTGGTTGTGTCCAGAGTCACAAGGTTTCACCAAACAAACAGTGATCAGCTACATTTCATGCTATGAGACTATGAAAAAAAGGACTATGTTGCTTCAACACATTCATCACATAAATTTACAATTCAGATTGAGACAAAGGACACTTCTTGTGACTGAACAAACCAAATCCAACTGTTACTTCCCAGGTCAAGGTGGCTTTGTTCATTCCTTGTCTTCCAGCGTCAGGTAAATGGACACACATTGACAAACAATCCTTATGCTCTTACAGACTAATCAAAACCTCTGATATTTTATACTAGTTTAACTACTGTGTAACAACTGTATCTGTAACAGCACAGACTATATCTGAATTAAAAGCAAATAAGAAGCTAAATTCTGATTTTAAAGCTCAGTATCCTGTTTTTCTAAGGTAAATAAATACAACAGTGTAAAAGAGTTCAAAGTCTTGATTAGGTAAAAGCCACCTCTAAGGCAGTGGACCCGCCACAAATTTTAAGATACCACAGCTGAACTACTATTACAGATAGAATATCCTCAAAGGGACCCCCAGGACTAATTTCTTCCCCAGATTTCACAGCTTTTACAGGCGGCAAATACTGCCTCTGAAGTTATCAGATAGCAGGACTGAAGACAACCTGTTTTATCAAAATCCAATTTTGATAGCTGAGAGATTAACTATTATTTCATCCTACTATCAGGACATTCTGAGCTGAGTAATTTTTTGGGTTTGCTTTTTTTTTCCTCCCCTGATCTTGTCAAAAAACTACTATAACATGCTATTTATCTCTATATAAAGGGATTTCTTTGAAAAACCTGACAGCATTCTTCTCATCTGCCAGTTGAGCTTTTAAAATGTATCTTCACCTTTAAACTCTTCAAGCTAAAAAACACTAGTGTACTTGAAGCTCAATCATTCTCCCTGGTGCTACTCATTTTTAATGAGCTCTTGTCTTTACATCTCCCAGCAGACTCCACAAAGCAATCTCAGGTGCTGTGAAACCAATGCTTGATGCTTCTCCAAACCTCTGTCTTTTTGAGCCTGAAATCTTCCTGCTAAACCCATATGGGACTGATGGGCCATTTCAGTCAAACCCAATTTCACTTATTTATCACAAGCCTCTACTTAGAAACTCTGCTGTGGATTGCTTGTAGACACAATCTGTTTCCAGCTTTGAACTTTAAAAAGGATTTAAGCAGTCAATCTCATATCATTATAAATCCAACATGCATTACTTGTCTATTGATTGTGAGAAAATAAAAGTTTGAAGCTTGATTTCAGGGCTAATCTTTCCATTTGCTTGATGAGTTCTGCAGTTGTTAGAGAACACTTAATGCATCCTGTTAGACTGCAGCATATTAAGCTTGGATGAAAAATACAGACTATTTACAACACAGCTCTAGCTTTAAGTAAAGAACAAAGGCAGTGTTAGCTTTGCTAGTCTCAAGAGGTTTGTCAGCTATGCCGCAATTAAAAACAGAAAAAAAAACTAACCCTAAACATTTCTTTATACTAATAATGTTAAGATGAATTTTATAATTCTTCTGCCCCTTATATCAGAAGTTTATATGCTACTTCACCAATGGGTAGAGCAAAAGAAGAAATAGACAGAACACACGGATATTCATTTTTTTCCTTATTAAACCACTTTACTAATGGTATTTTTCCCTATAAATTTTGAGCAAAATAGTTTATCATCTAATTAAACAAGCTGTTTATGTTCTGACTTCTAATGTGTGCACTGAGACATCTGAGAACAAATGCCATAAAAGAATTTTACATGTAGAAAGAATTCAAATTTTAAATCAGATATTGAAGCCCAGGCAGCCCCTGTCCTGCCTGCTAACCCAAGACTCCTGACACTCTTTTTTTTCTCTTTTTCTTTCAGTATCTGTGGGTTTTCCTTCAGGTGAGAAAGTCTGCTACTCATTTCGGTTTTCTTTTCAAAGTCACCACGCATGCATTTTCCCAAGCAGCGACTGTGAAGCGCTGCAGACTTCAGTTCTATGATACAACCATTAGTTCTACAACCATTGGTACAGCTCTACTTGATCAATAATTCAGGAAAATATTCCTCTCAGTATTAGTCACCGCTGTCATTACGACTCTGTGGCTGGATGAAGGAGGACAGGACCTCCACCTGGAGGTTTTACCTGTGCTGCTCAGTGAATTAACCTGTAGGAGGTGCCACAGTGATGAAGCAGTCAAAAACCTCCAGCAGGCAACTCCATCACACGGGTAATTAGTTCACTACATCAATAACGCCTCCAGTCATTAGCAGTGCTAAGGCTGAATCCCAGGTCTGCTTGCTAAATTCAGTCAGCACAACAGGTTTTAACCGTGCTACAGGTATAAATAACTTTCTATTTTTAAATGCAGTTAGCTACTGCTTTTTTTCCCTTGGTTTTAGTCATTATCTCTTGCAGTAAATTATACTTTATTTCATTCATCACATCTATAACCTTCTTTCAGAAGGAAGAGAATTACTTAATTTTAGAAACCTCTGGTATTTTCACAAGGTCTCATCAGCTACAAGAGAGACCCACATTTGACACTGCTGAAAACATTACTGCTGCAACACTGACATGCCCAAGCTCAAGATGACCCGAGGAGCGAACACTTGAACCTCCCACACAGCAGAATAGGGCACTATCACTACACTACTCAGACAAAATAATTACTTTCAGTTCTTGCCTATAAGAGGATTAAGTCAGTAGTAAACTCACTTAAATGTTGTACTGTAACAAAAAGATAAATTGAGGCCACACAAATCTTCATTCTTTCTAACCTTGCTGAAACCATTTCATGTCTGCATGTGAGTGACTGTAATCATCTGAGCTTGAGAAAATTCAAAAAACTGTCAGGTTGATTCATATTCTTTTTTGCTTTCCACTAATTCCTGTTCCATGCCTGATGAAAGGAATGTTTTTTCCAGGGTGTGATGCTGGAACAAGCATTCTCTGATCCTTTGTGAAAGAAGTCTGACAGTCCTGGGAGACCAGTATGTTACATTGGGAAGGTCATGCCCTCTCAGTTACCAAAGTTTGCTTCAGGATAGGAATAAAAATAATAGCTAAATGTGTGCTCATGTCTCCAAACAGTATAGATCAGGACAGCATCATTGATTTATGACAGATTAAGCTAGCCAAGAGGTTTTAGGCTCAATTATTTGAAACTACTGATATGATATTGCTGTAATACTATTACTTGTTATATATGGTATATATACATATATTTTTACACATATGCTGAAGTATCTCTCTCGACTTACCTTTAATTATTCATTAGCCATTAAAACACTTCAGCTTTTAGGGCAATTTTCACATTTTTTCAAATGCATCTTACTTAAACTTTTAAAAATCTTTTTGAAAGTTGTATTTAGTCGCTCTATCTGAAGCAGCGAATAGGTCGAAAGATTTCAACAGACAGCAAGAATTGTATGTCAAGTGGCAACAACCAAATAGTTTTTGAGTATCTGTAAGGCTGGAGACTCCACAACCATCATGGGCAACCTGTGGCAGACTTCTGTCACATCTTTTAAGTTTCCTGATGTTCACAGGGAACCTCCTTGCGTTTCAGGTTGTGTCCATTGCCTCTGCTCCCATCACTGGGCACTACTGAATAGAGCCTGGCTCTGAACTCTTTGCACCCTCTCCTCAAGTATTTTTAGACATTGATAAGATCCCCTGAGCCTTCTCTTCTCCAGGCTGTGCAGTCCCAGCACTCTCAGCCTTTTATTACAGAGAGAGACTTCAGTCCATTACCTTTGTGGCCTTTCTAAAAACTGAATGTTTTTCAGTATATTCATGTCTCTCTTGTACTGGGGAGCCCAGAACTGGATCCAGTACTCCAGCTGTGGCCTCACCAGTGCTGAGCAGAGGGGAAGGATCACCTCCCTGGAGTTGCTGGGAATACTCCTCCTAATGCAGCCCAGGACACCACTAGCCTTTACTGCAAGGGCCCATTTGTTGGCTCATGGTCAGCCTGGTGTTCACCTTGATCCATAGGGCCTTTTTTGCAAAGCTGCTTTCCAGCTAGTCAGACTCCAGCCTGTACTGATGTCAGGGATAATTCCTGCCCAGGTGCAGGGCTTTGCATTTTGCTGAACAATTCCTTAATGTATCAGCCACCCCTCCCAGTTTTGGAGGGTGTGCTCTGCCCCTCATCCAGATCATTAATGAAGGTGCTGAACAGGACTGGACCCCTCAAGTCTGTCACCAGTCACCAGCCTCCAACTAAGACTTTGTGCCACTGACCATCACCCTTTGGGCCTGGCTGCTCGCACAGTTTTCTGCCTGCCCCACTGACTGCTCATCCAGCCTATACTCCATCAGCTTCTCTGTGAGTTACTGCAGTCAAGGTGGACAGTATCTGGTGGTCTCTCCTCATCTATCAGGGCAGTCATTTCCTCATAGCCCTTTAATAAGTTGGTCAAGAAGGTCATCGTGTTGGTCACTTCCCCTTGGTGAGTTCATGCTAAGTGATCTTCACGTCCTTCATATGCCTGAAAATGGTTTCCAGAATTAGTTGCTCCATCACCTTCTAAAGTGAGGCTGACCTGCCTGTTGTTTCCTGGATCCTTTTACTTGCTCTTTTTGACATTTGTTTAGCTCTCAAGCACCTCTCCCAGCTGCCATGATCATTCAAAGGTTATGAAGAATGGCCTTGTAATGACATCAACCAGGTCTCTCTCATGCATCCCATTAGGACCACAGGTACTAAAGGAACATCCACTTCAACTCTCCAGTTTTTCCAAACATTAACTCACCTGATTCTCAGCCTGAATTTGTTTAGTCATTCAGGCTTTTTTTTTTTTTTTTACTAGTGGCCTGCCTCAGATATTAAACAGCAGTCGTCTACAGCATGCTTCCAAAACTAGATCAAATATTGTAGATATGACTTACTGAATAGATCCCAGATTTAAGCAATTTCAAAGGTGTGCTTCTAAAGATTTAATGGTTCAGAATAGTTCTTCTGAGCTTCCCTGAGTTTGTGGTCCTTCATGAGTTGTCTTGTTGCATGAGCTAGATCAAGTATTCCAATGACATAATGATAACAATGTCAAGTATTCCTCCTGTTTCAGATACTTCTGATCACACCTCAGAAAGCATGGCTTCCATGTCTTTTTCAATCGCTGCCTCCTTGATGATGTTTCTTGAGGCTGGAGGCACTTCTTCACCTCTGTGTCAGCACATACAGTGCTTTCTGGTACTCCACCCTACCAGATGACTTAGCTCTCCGCTGATCACTACTTACCATGGCACCAACCCTGCTGTCATCTGCATGCTTTTATCAGTAATGACTCTATATTTCTTCCTCATCACTAATAAAAAGGTTAAACACCATCAGATTTAAAATTAATCCTCAGAGGCCCTCAACATACTCCACACTGATTACCTATTAACCATTTTTCTAAAAGACATTTGATGTACGCTGATGATTCTGTACCGTTCCAATTTCTAAATCAACATGTCACATGGCACCAAATCAAAGGTTTTACAAATATTAAATGTCACATATCTCTGAAAAGTCAAACTTTTTCTCTCAAAACATCACGTTCTCCTGAGAAAAGATTCACCTCTCAGAACTTTATGTTGAGTGAAATTACCTAATGAAGAATTACAGATACATAACACAGTTTACTCCCAGGCAGCCACGCTGCTTTGCACCAAATTAATGTCTGCTTGAACAGATTTGGTCATCCTACTCATCCTTTTAATGCTTTGTCTTACCAGTTTTAAGAATGGAATGGAAAGGAAAAGGAAAAGGAAAAGTAAAAGATGTACTTTTTAATACACATCCATCTCTCCTTCCCCTCTTTCCTCCACTTCCTCTCCATTTTTGAAACCTATTTTACTTTTCCTCTCTTCTAAACAAGCATACACCAAACAATTCCAATATTGCAATAGTAATATTCTGCACGTATTTTCTTCTGCTACTTCCAAATCCACATTAGTCCTGCTTCCAGAGGTAATCACCTATGGATTGTGAGAAAGAAATGTCTTATTCTCATGACAAACAAGCACACCAACATAGCTACATGGTTTTATGATGCTGGTAAGTAAACTGCCAACAACAGTAGTAGGAACAATAGCAGGCAATTCCTAATCTATAAAGGAGTTCTAAATGGTGAAGCAGGGAAATTCTTTCACAGATCTATCCTTTCTTACAAATTAAACAAACAAACTAAAAAAAAAACCAACCAAGACTTAAACATAAAAACAGAAAGCCAGATTTTTTTTTTAAAATAGAACCTACCAGTCCAAAACATTTCATGAAATTATCATATAAAGCCATACACTCAGAGTAGAGATGTAAAACAACCACCTATAGCAGAAAACACGCTCACAATCAGTGAAGTCAAGGCTTTTTCAAATAACTCCACTAAGATGGATTGAGACTTTCAGGAACACACACATACACCTTTTCACACAATTTGTTTTATTCACAATGGTAAAAAAAAATTGTGACATAACTCACCTGTGGCATGAATTGATCAGCAGGTGTTCTGGGAAATCTAGTATTTTATTTAGAAAGGCATTGATTTGCAAACAATAGGGCTAACGAAACAGAGCTCAACCAAAGTAAATAAAGGACTGAACAAATATTCATGGAGACGGGAAATTCTGTGCATGAGAACTTTCTGGAGAAAAATTTATATTAAGTTTTTGTTCTTTAAAATTTAGATGAGCAGTTGCAAGATAAATGGCCAGTTTCACTGGTTTTAGTAGTTTCTATACCTTAGAAGGTTATTTTATTGATGTAAAATTTAAACCATGGTTAACAAAATGCACCTCTGCTTCTCTACAGTTGTGAAAGTACTACAAAATAATGGATCTCCTTCCTGCAGAAAATTGCCTCATTTACAAGACAAGTGTCCCACATTTTATGCATACATTACACTCAGACATATTTTCCCATGTTCTTTGGCAGTTTTTATTTTTTTTCTTTTCTCCCTGTAACCTCAGGTAAGCCTGAGAGCAACAAAAAATTAATCTGAAGCAACCAGAATGAGATAAAATCTGTATTTCTTATTTTTCTTACTCTTTCTGGCACGCTTACCTTCCAATTTTTTAGGAACGTATTTTAGTCCAGCTTCAAATTCATGCATTCTATAGACTTATTTAAGGTAAATGCTACACTAATACTATAGCAGTTTTCCCCCTTCACTGATTTGCAGCAGCAGATCTGTTCTTCAGTGCCGAAGGGCTAGTGGCATTCATCCATACTCCACCCCCTGCACCTTTTTTTGGTCTTAGGGGGAAGTTGTTTTGTTTTGTAATGATTTGTTTTCCCCAAACAAGCATATAGAAGAAATGGCCTACTCACAGCCCATCCTTTTAACCAACCACACTTCACAGCCAGTTAGACAGAGGACATGGGGGTAACGGGGATGTTGCACACTGACTCAGCTGCCCTCTGATCACATCCTTCCTTGCTAAGAGAAGGCACTAGAGCCTCATTCTGTGCTTGCCTGCTGTTGATCTCATGACTTATATATATGCAATGCCCAAACTCTGGCATTTTCTTTGTAGG
This sequence comes from Mohoua ochrocephala, assembly GCA_013398855.1. Taxonomy (NCBI): domain Eukaryota; kingdom Metazoa; phylum Chordata; class Aves; order Passeriformes; family Acanthizidae; genus Mohoua; species Mohoua ochrocephala. Next base: position 168,388 of record VZTA01003757.1, read on the forward strand.
GAATTAATCCCTGTGTTACAATCCTCAGCATTATGCGGTGCAATTGTCACTCACCAAACCTGACGAGAAAGAAAACTTGAGATCTTTTTTGGTAAATCAAAGAACAGTCACTGTGAAGGTCCACCCCCAGCACACAAACAAAAAATAATGCCACAAAGATGGCTTCACTATTTTAAAAAGGACCACTATCATGCCGAGTTATGCATGAAGAGTTTCAAGATAACATCTCAAATTAACACTGCTGCAGCAGTTCTCACAGATGGCAAATCAACAACAGCTTCTGTACTGTAAATCCTTTACTAAAAACTGTAAATCCACGCCTTTAAGGCCCAACTCTCTGTAATCATCTTTGTTCATCTTTCACTACATTGCCAAAAGCCCCTAATTAGTATCATCTTAGGCTGCCTTTCACTGCTCCTCAGCCTAATCAGTTGACTAATTACTGGCACATAATCTCAGTGTCAGGTTAGAAGATGTTTTTTGAATGAAGATAAGCATATGGAAGAAGTCCCTTAACTAGGGGGCATGGGAGATAGCCTGCGTTCAGCTACAAGACAACCTCGAGCAGCAGGTAGGCAAAGCTATCGAGCTTGGCTTAAGGGAAAGGAAGGGGGAAGAGAGATGCAGTCACAGCCAACAGCAAATTCACAAACATGATAATCCACAAAGGCCAACAGCAGGAAGCTTTTAGTGGAGAAGGGAAAGACTGCAGTCTGAACACTCATTCCAGCATGATAGCAGGGAATGAGACTTTGGATTTTCAATGAGTTATACAAAGGAACACCAGCGAATTCTGCAGTAACTGATGGAGGAAGAGAGGAAAGCACACAGAAGTGTTTTCTGCAAAGGAAAGAAAAGAACACGTCTGATTTAAGGAATATATTAAAGGTTCTGGAGATGATAAGCATGTACGACAGAAAAGAAAGCGTCAGAGATGCACCCTAAAAAAAGTAACCAGAATAATTAACCGAGGAGCATGGGAAGAGCAGAAACAGCAGTGCAGAGAACAACACTTAAAGAGTTCCCTGTCCCCCAACTCAGTGAGCACTGATGCAACACCTCAACATAATGATATGCACTAAAGTATAAAGGACATAATGAAGGGAAGAGGAAAAGGACAGGATTAGGAAAGGAATCCTTTCGAGACTCTTCTGCAAAGCACAGACCTCACACTCATGCTGTTACACTGACCAGCAGCCACAGATGTGGATTTACAGTACAGCCAGACTCTCCAAGCTGATGCTATAGGTCCGATAGAAGCCACATTCCAATAGTTTAAAGAAAGCCTGACAGACCTTACATTTTTTGTAATATTTCAGAGCTTGCTACGGTAAACAGAGGATGAAGACTTAACTCTGCAGTTGGCAACAGTGCTGCAGCACGTCAATACATAACCTGCAGACCTGGGTTGTGTCCAACAGCCAAGCCCATCCCGCCCTGTGCAGTCTCTACCAGGCACTGCTGCTCCTGCATCCTCTCAATAATTTCTACCCATCTCTGCTAGGCTCCTTCACAAACAGTGATGTGGTCCAGGAGCAAATGCTGCCTCTAAACCATCATGTGCCAAGGCCTGGAAATCAGAGTTAGAGCACCGTAAGTTATTTTCCATGGAAGTCTCTTGTGGAACTCAGGACAAAAAGAAAAAACAACCAAAAAAACCACCCTGGATTTCCCCCTTTATTTAGCTTATTCCTTATTAATGAGGGGAAAGTCTAGTTTGGCTAAAATACCATACAAGCAACATACAGTAAGTTTATTCATCTTAACAAGGGAAGAAAAAACTGAAGGACCTGCTGAACCTAAGGACTAAAGAGTCTCAGGACTGCACTAGGATTTACCTCCCCTTTACTTTGGACACAGCTGCCTGATAAGGAAATCAGCTCCCTGACAGCCCTGGCCCCCCACCATATAATTCAGTGAACAAGCAGATACTTCTAAAGGACAATCACAGTATGGCTTCCTACTTAAGTTTGGTTGCTGCTATTTATGTCTCTATGCAAGTTTGTTTTTAAAACAGCTTTGAAAAATCTCTAGTTTAAATTAAATGTTTTGTAACACATGTCAAAACTGCAAGTCACTGAACAGTAGCAGAAAGCTGACAGAGAAGATGCAACTTGCTCAGTACAATTCTCTGAATCTGTTAAGCCAAAAGTTGTTTAATACGATTTATCACACCCTCGAGTGTAGTTAAATAATTGTGATGGATGGCAGCATGTCTTAGTCTTTTCCATTTGTTAAATTATGATAGATGAATTATGCACATTAGTGAATTTCAATGAATTCTTTCTGTTCACCACGCCTGCTTCAAGAAAAAACCCCAGTCAATAAATAGTCTAAATCCATCTCCATCAGAACCGTACTATGTTCTAATATTATGATAAAGAAGCTGAAGGCCAAAAATGCTTCAGAATAAGTCCCCTGACATTAAGAGCAGCAATAAAGGTATGCATGTAAGGTAACTAACCCTTTCTACACCCTCTTTTTAAAATAAAGTAGCTCAATCTGTATCTAGCAAAAATGTTTATCACTTTATGAGAACTTTGGGGGAGGGAAGACTCCCCCAAAGCCTCCCAACAGACACAACATGCTTTTTAGATTCTATCAATTAGCTAACATGGTATCAAAGTCACAAAATGAAAATCATGTAAAAACAATTCTTTAATAATAATAATAATAATAATAAAAGTAATAAAAAGACAAGAAAAAAATATACTGCTAAATATAATAGGATATTTTCTAAGAATAACTTCATTGGAGCAGCCATTAGGTAATTAAGCAACCATTAGGTAATTATCTGGTCTTTGACAACAACCTCATAGAGAGTCCTAGGATGTACAGCTTGTCATTTTAATGAAATCCCAGAGCACTAAGCTTCGAAAAAGAAAATCCATACCATCTACTTTTTCAAAGGGTTTTTATCCTGCAATAACTGTTGCATGTGACTGCATCTGACTTCCAGCTACTTCGGTTTCCATGCTTAATCAGTATGGCACTCCAGTAGAAACTTTATTTGGAATTATTCCTTCAAAACTGGATTGGTCTTCATCTACTCACAGATGTATACTGCCTGAAGTTCCTCAGTTGAGAGGAAATTACAAAGTGAAAATGACTGATAAAGATTCTCTTTATATATGTCTCCATCGATAAGCTGTACAATCATAAACTACCACAACCCTAAATGTCTGATAGATGCAGCGCAAAATTAATGGAAACCACTTCTGGTTTCCGATGTGCTGACGTGCGCCAGGAGAAAGCCTAAGAAACCTATGGAGGTACATCAAGGAAAAGACAAGTCTACAAGAGAATCCAGTCAAGACTGAGATGCATCCCTCAAGACTTATAAATAAGGAAACAAGACCAAGAAAACAAAAAGGATTTGACTTGACAACACGTGCCACACATTTCAAAGATTACAAGGTATTTACTTTAACTGCTGGTGAGGTATAATTTAAGACAACTGAAGAACAGCATTTTGTATATGATTCACACTACAAGAACGAGGTACCTTCCAAAGTAGGTTTTTGTCAAAAATAAATGAAAGGACTCAACTTAGAACATCTACTTTAAAGAAAGAAGGGGCAAAAAAAAAAAAA
>VZTA01003757.1:175776-197238 GCA_013398855.1 Mohoua ochrocephala
AATTAAATGTATACATCATATTTAAAATAGCTACAATTGCTTGAAGAACTTACAGATTTGTCCTGAATAAAGATCAGAGCCGTGACAAAAATGTTAATTTAAATGGAATTTTCTTCATAGCAATCAAGCTTTTAAGAAAATTAGTCAAACATTAATTTTGTATCAATCACTAATAAAGTCTGAGCATGATCAGACCTTCAGCCTTCAAAACTAAAAATGCAACACTCACTTCATACATCTTTTTCAATATAACAATGTCATTTATTCTTCCTGTCTTGGCAATTTAAAAAAGATCAGCTTGTTACATACTACAGAAAAAACTCTTAGACCATACATTAATAAAGTGAGTTACATGACATTCCTCATCAACCTAAAGTTATTCCCCACTAAGAAGTTTTGAGGAAAAATATTAAATTGCAAGATTTTCTAACTACACTTCCAAACTGTAAATGCTTAGCTTTTCAAATATATTATGAGAAACAGGGGAGGGAAATACATCCAAAAGGAAAAGCACTAACAGAAAGGAATTGTTTTTTAAAAATTCTTAGTTCTCCCTGTGCACTACAGAACATCAGAAATCCATTCTTTGATGATGCTGTAATGAAAGTAAGTTGCTCTGGTAATATATACAAAGCCCCAGATAAAAGCTTACAGGATTAAAGGATTACATGAAGGTTATTAAAGGGGCTTGGAAGGGAGGGAGCAGGATGCACGCTCTTTTAAATAATGATCATCATTCTGTTCCGAAACATGATAAGTTTGGTTTTAGGTTGTGTTTTAGCTTCAGTAATAAATGCTCTACTTACTGTCTTCTGAGCAAAACCCAACCAGTAATATGTACGGAAACAAGTGCTGAACTTGGTCTTCAAATGCAGAAGAAAGATTTGTTTGCAACATAAATCTGTTGCATTGGCATAGCTTCATTAAATAGAGGTTTCAGTTCCGAGCTGGCACATTATATATTGCATTTTTATCCATAAGACTGTCAAGCACCATATTTTCAGTATTTCTTCCTAGGCAAAACCAGATCTAAATGAAAAATTGACGTATCAGTGTAATGAATTACACTGTTTATTACTTCTAAAATAAATACCAGACTACTGTTAATTTACTCACGTTATCCACATACATTATGCATGAGGTTCAAAAAGTTTACAGTTGACCAAGATTAAATCCACTGTGGCCTCTTATTTCACTTACTATTGAAAGTAAACGCAACTCATCATATGAGCAAATGTCTTTTATAAAGAACCTGGAGTCTTCTCATACATCTCAAATCACTGGGTTTCAGTTCATCCCCAAAAGAAAACTCCAGAATTAAGAATATATAACTGCCTCCAAGAGGGAAATCCTCACTATGATTTGGAGTTACTGCAATTATTTAAAAGGCACTGGGTGCACCATACCCACTATGGTTTTATTGACTTTCAGTGTAGCTGAACTGACTTTATTAAATATAAAATACTAGTCTCAGACATGAAAGGTATTAGACTAATGGGCTATTACTTCCTTCTAATGCAGCTGTACATTTACCAATTAAAGCTTCCTTGGGAATTGTCTTAATTTCTTAAAACTATAAAAAAAAAAGGGAAAAAAATGAAAAAATTAAAATCAAACATTATTTGATTCCAAACAATACTGATGTTCCCAGTGTACTGGGTATAGTTGGCGTAGAAAAAAATGACTACAGTAATTGAAACAGCACTCCAGCTCTTTGCAGATATAATGAAATACTTGACATCTCCTTGGGGACTCATTTGTTCTTAATAATTAAGCATAAATTGAAACTCTTGCTGAGGGCAAATCTGTAAACAAGTATTTACCGTAGCTAAGAAAACAGGGCGGTCTGTCTGTTCTGCAACCAGCAATTTACAGTGACTTAGAATCACGGAACGGTTTGGGTTGGAAGGGATCCTTGGAGGCCACCTAGTCCAACCTCCCTGCAATGAGCAGGGACATCTCGAACTAGATCAGGTTGCTCAGAGCCTCACCCAACCTGATCTTGAATTTTTCCAGGAATGGGACATCTACCACCTCTGCGGACAAGGTAACTTTTAGGGGAACACATGGGCTTAAGTTCAAACATTTGGTCTGCACTCAGTAAATGCATTTCACTTATTATATAACAAATTCTGTTCGTATATTATGCAGGTCAATGAAAAACAATCGAGATAGTTTATCACTTTCCAAAAGCAGGTTATTTTGCAAGTTCACACAAACAAACATTTTACAGTAACGCATTTCTTCTACATTTCTTAGCATATATCATAGTACCTACCAAAAGTGGTACAGGAATAAGCTGAAGACTTTGTGACCAGGTGTTTCTGCAAGCTTATTTTAAAATAATTAATGTGAAATAAACTCAAAAATTATGCAATAACTGAAAAGATCCAGAAACCAAAAACACAGGTAGTCTTTGATGTCCCAGTTAAAAGGCATTTGATAGCAACATTTTAAGTCTTCTTGACAATCACTAAGCTATCTTACAGACAACAAGGGGAAAAAAAGGCCACCAAGTGAATATGCATGAGAATAATGAGATGTATGAGAAACCTGGATAAAAGTTTTACAATTATTACTGAGCATATACATGGGAGCACTATTTAAATTATCAATTTTATCCCTCCAATAGTAATAACTTTTAACCTGTTATTCTAATACACCCGCTGAAGAGATATTGCTAAGTAGCCATGGATGGGTACAGAGGATTTACAGGAATAATTTTATTACCGTTTCTGGGTGCTACTACTGTAAATCATAACCAGAAAAAACCCAGAGTAATACAAAACTCAAACCACAGATGCAATATGTACATAGTTTTGTCTGCATTTATAATACACTAATCCACTATTAAATCCTTGTGCTGCACAGCAGTTGCACAAAATCCTATCTGTGACTGGAACCCTCATGCAGAAAATGGTAAAAAGTTGGTAGGAAAATTCCAAGCCATTCAGAACAAGATTTCTTGATTTCCACCTTAGCACTTTCTATATACCTTACATTCATCAAAAGAAGTGATAGGCTTTATGCCCATTGAAATTATCAGATATTCCCAGGTCACTGTCACCCGTTCTGCTGGTAGGGAGAGACTATGAAGAGACAGGCTGGAGCATACAGGCAAGTCAAAAGGATGGTTCTTCCAAACCATCCTTTCAAACTCCTGGCACAAGAAGAACCAGTAGCAAGAACCTCAGCAGTCCAAAACCCTCTTCCACAGTGACCATTAAGAGAGCTGAACAGCGGCCTTCTAAAAGGGCACAAAACTGAGCCAGTCATGCTGCCTCAGAGCTTCCTCTGCTGGAGTCCCACATTTCATTCAACCTCATTCTTCAGTACAACCTCAAGTCTGTATCCCAAGGATTTTGCTAAAATTTCCTACAGATGGGCGGTACTCGCTACCTTGATGCAGCTTCCACTGAGTTTACTGAAACACATCACTGTAGCAGGCGCAACTCATAAATTATCTTTGTTGTGTTTTATACCTTTCCCTTGCAGTGCTTGCCCAACTTGCTCCAGTTATAAAGCTGCATACATATGGATAATGCTCCTTTGTATGTGCTAACAATACTGGCAGGTTTTCCTTCAATAAACCACTCCAGATGTTAGTCTCAGTAATTATGTCTGACATCTCTCAGCTTTGGTAATGAAATACTGCTGATACAATTCCTTGTTTGTATTTCTATGGACCATCTTCAGACATAAAAACTACAGAGTTAAAGCAGCCACATCGACGAGCACAGAATGAAAATCTGCTAAAATGAATACACAGCCATCGCTTGATTAGCATAAACAGGATAAATATGGAAATACAGTATTCTGTGAAAAAACTATCAGTTATACAGTATATTTCACTTTTCTGCCTGATAAAGTGCATTTTAAAGTACTATATATACATATGTATGACTACATGAAAGACAAAATTACCACCGTTATCAATATCATATAACATGATATAAAATATAACCTCTTTCTTGCTTCAAAGAATCAAAACTTTACACAATAGATCTGTTGCCATCCAGATATGAGAAGAAAGATGCACAGCAAAATTTCTAACCTGAGAAGTACTTATTTCAATACTTACTTTACCTAAGATATTATCACATCAACTAAACTGAACATTTAAAGTCCTTAGGGAAAAATATAGTTAAACAATTTGCATCCAAAGAGCTTGAATTTTGCAGATGTGATCTCAGAGAATGAAGATTCTGGAAGGTATATTATAAATGCTCAAGAAGTCATCATAGCCTCATACAGTTCTCACAAGCTTTTTAAATTATCACATTAAATGTCATCACTAACAATAAAGTAAATGAATCAGTACACAACTACTGACAGTACCCAAAATCTCAAATATTAGTAGTGCTGTCAATGTCGTATGGGACACACAGAAGGGAATTTAAGCAAGAGCTGATTTTTATAAATAAATTTAAATTGAAAATAAACACTTCTCACAGTCTTAAGCTGTTACAGTTGTCATGCCAATATTTCTGCCAACATTATTTTACTTCAGATAAATTATGAAATAGTGTTGACACCTTCCATGTGACAATAGCTTTCCAATATTTTACACACAATAAAACCTGACATATTACACAAAATATTAATTACTATGACTGCCCATTAAACCCCATCACTAAGAGGCAACTTTTAGAATCTATCCATTAGCACAAACCAGCTTTAATTTTTTTTAAAATAAAAATAATGGAAAATCACTTCAACTACTGACTTCGGCAGGACTGAAATTAAGCCAAAGTCACTTAAATCAGTAAAAACCTAAGTGAATTATAATTTGAAGTCTACTTAATGAAAGTCAGGAAGCTACTCATGTTTGCTGTAATATGCAATTCCACCATTTTCATCACATAAACCAGAAACTTCAGCCCATGAAGCAATGAAAGAACTTCCCCACAGGCTACATGAAGTATGAGAAATGGGCTGTTTCTCAAACAGTATTATGACTGCTCATATTGTTGTTCTGACACTTCATACCATAACTGAAAATCATTCATAAAAACACACAATTACAATAATGATGTCCCATCACTGAACATTTTGTTTACATAAGCACAAGCAAATGTTTTGAACAGAAATATGTGGATGCACATACAGCTGCCCATCCACACAGCAAAAAACCCAGAGACTCTTAGAAAAGCCCATAAAGTACACTGGATGTGCTTCTGTAAACTCAAGGTCACCCAAAACAGTTAACAGGTTTGGACTTCTCCAAGTATTTTGAGGCATTTAAGTCAGCAAAATGTTTGTCTAACTACAACATTCAGTTAATGATCAAACAAGAAACCAGTATCTAACTGGCCATCCATGACAAAATCTCATTCCTATAGTTTACTAGTGAAGCAATAATTATGTTTTGTAAGAAATAAGGAAGTATACTTTTCAAAGGCATTTATGTATTATAAAAAAAAAATCATTTTAACGTCTCAGAAGAATGAATTAGGGCTTGCCCCATCAAATGAGAGAAGAAAGGTCAAAAGGAGTCAGAGGACCATTATCTGCAATTCTGAACATCTCGATGTGCTCATCACATGAACCCTGTTAACCAGAACTACAGCATTTAAGTGGAAGAAGTGAATTGATGCCAGTGCTGTCATTCATAACAAGGTATATGAAATGTCCTGAAGATAAGGTGATTTTATTTAACCTAGACTGTGCTAATTACTTGGCAGGTCATTTTTTTTCCTGGTAGGGTGAAAGAAAGGGACTAAGAAAAGCTCAGCAGACTTGGAAGGGAGTGATTTCAGCAGAACATGAGCAGCTAATTTTGGGGAGACATTAGGAGAAATATATCAAATGCTTCAGATGATTCAGAAAGTTCAAGTAGGTAGGTGTAACAGACACTTTAGATTTTAAGACACCACTGCTTTTTTGACTATAAACAGAGAATCATCAAGCTCAGAAATAAAAAAAAAAAAAGCTGCATATTTTAAATGTGCAGATTTATTAAACTCCCTGTGTTTTCTTCTAGAAAAGTCTGTCTGAAGCCTAGAACCAGTCAATAGGAAAGAGCTGACACTGAGGATTACCCTCTGCATGAGTACATTTGAACTTACAAAAAGAGTCAGCTCCTTACAGACAGGACAGAAAGCCCAACAGGGCGCTCGTACAGGCTTTTGTAAGACTCAGATGAATGATTTCATGACCTAGGACAAAGCTGACATGTTGGTAAATGAAATTCAAAGGCAAACTTTCCCTTTGTCCATGCTCATGACCCATCTTCAAGGTACACAATGGAAAGGGATAAATTGAATCCCTTAGAAGCAGTGGCGCGAAGTGGCACATCATAGGCACAGAACTTTGTCTTCCTATAGCCTAGGCCATTGACCTGTGCTTTGAAATATTCACACCATGCAAAATAAAAATGTTAAATCTTGTATGCTGACTACATCAAAATGAAAGACGAACCACAGGAAGATAAAACTGTAATGGCTGCTCTTTGTGGAAAAAAATAAACTATGTGTTAGGAATATTTTACTATGCAGAGTGGAAAAAATAATTCTAAATAGCTCTGCAGTGTTATTTACTGTGACTTCTCTGAGAGGAGAACCACCTCCAGCTAAACAACCACCTCTTGATCTCTCTGTTCTTCAAGGAAAGCCTTCCACAGTACTAACATAGTACATGAATGTGTGCTTACTTCGGATCTAAAGAGCATCATTATTTTGACAGGAGTGTCTACATAACAATATGCCTGTGCTAGACTACTTTGCTTAATTGAGATCTGAAGGCTGAAGTAATGAGAGAAAAAACATTAACTCCATTGTATTCACCAAAGGTAAAGTAACTGAGTGCTATGATAGACACCAATCTCTATTGCCAGAAGTTTCTGTAAAAAAACTTTTGATCTGTGATTCCTTTCAAAAAGGCTTAAGAGTAGAGCTTAAACATTTCAATTCAAGTGGGATCTCTAGGGAGAAGCCAACACTCACCACTCTGAAATGCCTCAGAAAGAAACAGGTAGCTTATGCCATGCCCGGATATATTTCTCAAACAAGGGTTTTTTTACAGTATCAAAACATCATGAATTCAGAGACAGAGAGACTAGTTTTATTTGCTCTCATGCAATTCACAACAAACCTTAATAAAAAGACACTGATTTTTCCAAAAACACACACCGTACCAATCTTCCATTACCGGCTACAATCTTTTCAACTGGTTCGAGCCCAAGCACTGAGTAAGCTAGTGTTAGAAGTTTACAGAAGAAATATATTAACCCTTCAAAAGCATCATTACTGCCTTTTACCTTTGGAACCCTGTAGGAGAGCACGCACAAAACAAAGCCACAGCCTTCTCCCTCCTGGCCCACGTGGCCATTCTTTACCAGCCGGCCTTTCTTTAAAAAGGCAGGTGGTACTTAATGCCAAGGCTAAGCTAGCTGCATCCAGACAATAATAACTATTTTTATTACTTGGTATCTGAGATAAGAGGATTCTGTCATTAAAGTGTTCTCTTATGCACTGCTTATTCCTGCTCCAGTATACAGGCTGAGACCGGGAAAGCTTGGAATTGATCACTTCCATTTGTTTTAATAAACTGCCCTACTTAACTCCCAAGACTGTATTGGCTTCATTCTCCAAGAGGTTTCAATTATGGTGATTAAAATATGTCATTTTTATATTACTTCTAATTGTTATTTTTAAAGGAAGCCTTAATTTATTATGTATTTTCTAGCAAACTACACAGACACCCTATGCAAAATATGAAGATATAAATCCCCTGTTTCTGTTCTCAATGGAATAAATAGTACTTTGAACCAAGTTTCTGTACTCTCAATGCAATGTGATGCAAAGAATTACTAGCAGTGTCTTTCTGCACATGAAAATATCTTGACAGCTGCACTGCTTGAATGTTGTTATGTATTTACATCATTATATGTTTCCAGCAGGTTTTGAGTACGTTCGCCAAATAAAATTTGTAATTTATTTGAGCCCTGGCAGTGCTGTATCCATGCCAGCTGAACACTGCTACTACGTAATTGTACTACGCTTTAAGGAACAACTATTGTTTACTGCGGGGAGCCTCGCAATGTTTTCCCCCCACAGTGAGTGTGCAGAACATGATCCAACCCAGAGGAGCGGGAACATGGCAGCACCACGCCAGGAAAACTGCACCTTCGAGTAAGGACAAAGGTGCACATCTTCTGTAACAAAGCAGTCTCCTGCAGCACTGACTGACAGCACGAGTGAAAGGTGAATACACAGATCCAGACAACAAAAACTGAAAAAGCTCCTGAATCTTCTCAGGCTGGAAGGCTGTGACAGAAGTAAAGGGTTGAGCTGGGGCAGAGGAGAGGTCTCATAACCTCGGATTTTGAACACCAGGAAACACTTCTCTCCTGTGAGGGTGACCAAGCACTGGCACAGCTTGCCCAGGGAGGTTGTGGAGTGTCCCTCTTGGAGATATTTAAAAGCCATCTGGACATGACCCTGGGCAGCCTGCTGTAGGTGTCCCTGCTTGGCCAGAGGGGTTGGACAAGATGACATCTGGAGGTCCCTTCCAACTTAAGACATTCTGCAATTTTGTGAATTATGCTGAGGCAGAATATAGGCCAAAAACCATGCCCAACAGAGGGTTTGCCTGTTACACCCACATGACAGTAACACCTATTTCAAAATGCCCATTTTAAACCTGAAAAAGTCTTTCACATTTTGACTGCTAAGAGATGCATATGGTATTTTATATTACCCCAAGCAGATGACATTAAATGATCATATGAAGAAATTCTTATTTTCAAGACAGTTGTAAATCCCTGTGTGACATAGCTTCTCTAACTCCTGGCACATTTAGAGGCATCACATCAATTTTTAGAAACTCACTTCACACAGAACTGAAGCACCTAACGGAATGTGAATGAAAATAATTGGTAAATACCTGTACCTTTCAGAATATTTACTATGTGTTTATGTGGGAGCACGGTCAGAGTAATGAAAATCTTAATTTTGTTGACTTTTAATAATATGGTATATTTTAGTCTAACTTTTAACTCCAAGTAAGATTTATTGCTTTTCCCTTTGAGCAGATTTCCTTTCTGTTTCAATATTTCATAACATGATACAGAAACTTGAAGTCCGACCATTGTAACTAATTTAATATTTCACAGCATTATCATTTATATTCTAAAGTCAAATAGCCAGCCAGCACCATGCCAAACACAACCCATCTAACTTACTTACCGCATGTTCACAGGAATATTAAGTTTAAGAATCTATTTACCAGAAAATGCGGTTTTCTGTAGACACAGGAAATACACTTTCTTTTGCAGCAGTCATTCATCATAAAGCAAATATCGCAACCTGTTTTGCAAGCTGTTACTCTCCTACTTGAATTACATCTTTCAGCTTTCTGTAGCTGTCATTAACTTTGGCCTCTTCTTTATCTTCAATCTGAAGTTAATTCTCCGGCCAGCATGTTGCCTACCGCTTTGAGGGATTAAATATAAGGGTTTATGAAGAAAAGGAGCTTTTCATACAATGCTATTACACCATGATAGCTTTCACGAAAATTGTTGACTCTTCAAAAATGCACGTTAAACATACATGCTGTTCATTTAAAAAGAAATATTATCATATTGTAAAATAATAAAAAAGGATTATTTTAAAGCACTCACTAAACATATACTCAATCCTATTAAAAGAAGCAGGCAGTAACATACCCACATTGTCAGCACAGCACACGAACACTGGGAATGCTGTTTGCTGTTTATATCCAGTGTAGCATTATTCTTTTGAGACATATTCAAAATTATATCTAAATTTTTACTTATAAAGGCAATTCTCTTAAGAAAACAATAAATCTAGAAAAGCATTCTACTGCTGCAGGGTTACAAATCTGTGTTGCTGTTGTACCAGACCTTACATTTCATCTCACTTCAGCTGCTGATGAAGTGAAACATGCATCCACAGACCTATCTGGAAATTCAGGACAGTAATTAAACGGTTTACGGTAACCACACCAGAGTGTGTATGTGCTAATGTCTAAGATCTGTCTAACCAGTGAATGCAGTAACAGAGGAGAAATTTTGTGCATTTGTGGACAACATTTTCTTTCACACATACTTCAGAACAGAAACTCACAGATAATTCTTACGCAATAAAAACACAGATATGCTTCACTTTTCTCAAAAAAGGAGCAATTTCATCTGACCCTGCTAATCTAGCTGAGTGCAAGCACAGTACCCCAGGCTTTCCAATCACAAACACCTGTGAAAATCTTAGAAAACCAAAGTGCCTGTGAGACGCTAACCACGCTTAACCGGATGGCCAGGTCATCGGTTAGGAATAATGGCAATATCACTCTCATCTCCCTTCCCAATATGTCTATTCCATAAAATTGAGAACAGTGTAGGAGCTTCAAGAGACAACACTGCTAGCAATTTACCTACTGAAATATCTCCACAGTTGGGAATCTTCCACAGCATTCCTCAATATCTATCACTACCCAATACTATACACTTGAAGTCCCAAATTCTGCACAACAAAAAATAAAAGATTCCACCAAAACTACATTTCAGTCAATGTAACAGCAAGCCTGTCTCTGAGGAAAGAACATGTTGCACCATGGCTTTGTTTCACTGAAAATCACATGGTATGCAAAAAAAGAAAGTACCTATCTCAGTACTTCTACAAGCAATAATCACTCAGATGTCTTCTCTTTCCTGAAGTGCTCTGAAATACTAAAATAAAGACTGTTTCTAACTTCAGTTAATTTGCACTGGATTACAGCTGAGAGACTTAAGTAAAAAAAATATATTATTAATATTACATCTGTTACAGATGGAATAAACATGGATAAGCATAATCTTTTCATTGTTTTATGGAACCACAATCCACCAGCAAGTGTACAAATCCGTGCGATATCCCTGAGTGCTGGATTTAAATTGGGGTCTTGGAGAGAGGTGAAAGATGTGCAAGAACTTAAGTACACAAAGAATCCTTAGCCGACTAAACATATAAGCTAGCTTCTGCAACTCATTTTCAGGGATAAAGCACATCTTTATTTCGCTATAATCAACATAATTTCTCACTTGTTCCTGAATTTCCAAAGAGTACGGAGAATAAACACACAAATGGGCGCAACTGGGCCCTTGGGAACCTGCAGCTCAGCATGGCACACTGCAGTATTCTTCCCATAAGCTCTCCATGAAAACCAGAGATGAAAGCTTTGCTGGGGCAGCTTTGAATGCAAAAGCCCTGACATATACTTATATATGCACTCAGCGAGAGAAATTAACTGTCAGCGAAAGCATTTTTGTTCCAGTGTAGCTGCACATACACTGGATTCAGCACCGCAGAATTAGCAGCCTACATAACGTATACGGTTCTTCATACTTTGAAATAGCCAAATACCCATAACTTACTTTTCTGGATGACACTACTACCCTTGAAAATATTTTGAGTTTAGTCCTTTAGACCTTAGCTTCAGATTAAAAAAAAACCTACCAGTAGAAGCACTTCCCTTGAAAGAGTTCTAGAGGACTGACACATTAAAGATTATGAAAGGTGCCAGATCATCAGACAAAATGAAGAGTAGATGTCCTAAAAGCCAGAGGTCTTTTGTACTGATCCTGTTAATACTGAATCTCTCCCTTTTCCTTAGGCGTCCACCACTGACCATGCAGCAATCTTCCAAACAGCTCTTCAGCTCACTTACCATTTTGAAACATGCTGATTACACAAGCACAAAATTGCTGTTCTGCCCATCCACAAGCGATTTTATTTGGCAGAGTACTTTTCACCGACTTCGCATGCACAGGCCAAAGGGAAAGACAGCAAACAATCCATCATTTTTACATTCCTTGTTTTCCTTTAATACTTCAGGTAATTAATTCTGAACATTTATTTTAAATATAAGCTACAAAAACTGCCTGTCTCCCTGCTGACTTGTTGTATATTAGACCAGTCTTTATATCGCGTATCCAAGAGATTACAGACAACATACAATCAGTGTGGCTTACAATGAACGGCAGAAACAACCAAGACATGAAACTGTATTAATAGCATATTGCCCCATAACCTAAAAAAGTTAGCAAAGTAACACACCCCAGCAATACCCACCAATTATTACAGAACCACATAATCAATTATATTGGAAAAGAGCTCTGAGATTGCTGAGCCCAACCTATGACCGGACATCACCCTGTAAGGTAGAACACGACACCCAGCGCCACATCCAGTCTTTCTTTAAATACCTCCGTGGACAGTGACTCCACCACCTCCCTGGGCAGTCCATTCCAATATATAAGCAGCCTTTCTCTTAAAAAATTCCTCCTGATGTCCAACCTGAACCTCCCTGGCACAGCTTGAGGCCATGTCCTCTTGCCCTCTCGCTGGTTGCCTGGAAGAAGAGGCCGATCGATCCCCACCTAGCTACAACCTCCTTTCAAGTAGTTACAGGCAGTAGTAAGGCCATTCCTGAACCTCCTCTTCTCCAGGCTAAACAACCCCAGCCCCCTCAGCCATTCCTCAAAGGACTTACCCTTCAGACCCTTCACCAGCTCTGCTGCCCTTCTGTGGACTTGCTCCAGCCCCTCAATTTCCTTCCTGAACTGAGGGCCCCAAAACCGGACACAGGACTCAAGGTGTGGCCTCACCAGAGTCGAGTGCAGGGGAAGTAGCTCCTGGAAGATGGGGCACAGACAAAGATGGAAAGGATTCCACCCCTAAATGTCTTAACTAGTATGAACACACGGACAAAGCCCTCCAGCATCTAGGAGAGAGGGCTTTGATACTTCAGCACCTGCTCTTCAACAGGCAGCCTGCTGGAAGCTAAGGGCAGGCCTCCAACTGATGGGAATGGGAAACAAATGGAATGGGAAATAAATGGCTCTTTCTTTTTTAATGAAATTGTTTAGACAAGACCTCACATATACCGTTATTTATCGTGGGGGTGTGCAGGGTGTTAATTGAAAAGGGCAAATTAGGTATGAGGTTCAAAGCGGCAGCTAACAACAAGGTACTCAGTCACTCTGAGTAACCAAGCAGCATTCACACAGTACCTGTCTCTGAACAATACACCATATGAACACCGGCTCAGCCTGTGTGTGAAATCCAAAACTGTTTACCTAATCATGACTTTAAAACAGGCATGAAGCACTTGAAACTTACAGTACTTACATGGTGTAACCATGAACAGTAAACAAACTCTTTACAGAAAATAGCAGCACAGGGGTCTAGAGGATACTCCGTGTGTTACACCAAGAGCAGATGAATTATTATTTAATTAAGCTTGCCTTAAAAGCATATCCAAAGAAGCCCCGAGCACCGACTTCTCACATCAAAATTCTGCCTTTATAATGCTGATTATCTACTGACAAATAGAACACTCGAAAAATTCTTGTCATCATTCCTCTTGACTGACTACTGACTTCACCTGAACAACTGAAATAAGTTGATCGTAGTTAATAATACTACATATAGAAACCCTTTAAGGACTTGAAATAGTAATTTTTAAATAATTTAATAGTCCCAGATCTTAAAAATACTATATGTATTCTGAAGAACTTCAACCTTGAAGTGCTTCACTAAGTTTTTAGACACTATCAAATCTATATTGCACTCTTCAAAACTTAAGAAATGCTTGTCCTTATAAATAACTAATTTAGACAAGAATATTTTCTTTCATCCCTCTACCCCACACCTAGGTCACAAACTAATTGTGGTTGAAGCTAAGCCTAATGTGTGGCTCTCAAAGGTGATTTTGAGAGAATTAAAAAACAACAGCCAGGAAACAAACAAACAAACAAACAACATTGAGGAACATAACATTGCGAGCTGGATTGCTTCAAAAATGAAGAAAATAACTGAACCTAATTAAGAACTTCCAGCCCAATAATATGAATATAGAGCACAACAGGAAGTATCCTATACTCTGGAGAGGCTATCCAGTGGTTGGGAGCCTGTTCCTCAATAGCAACCTGAACTCAGCCAAGAGAATAAAAGGAATCAACTTTAAAGCACAAATTTACATTCCCAAAATTAAAAGTCTCCTAAAATATTCAATAGATTGTTTTAATCTTGTAAGCACTGAAGTTTCAATTAAAACTTAGTGGAAAAAATGTGACAGCAGTAAAATGTAAATATGACACAACACATCAGCTAAGCCTGCTCTTAATGCTGGTAGGAAATACCCAAGAGAAGCGTATTTTACACAGCAGAAAACCTAAGGGACCCTTAACCCAAGGACAACAAACCACTTCACACAGCACAGAAGTAATGAAGACTAGGAACAGACTAAATCCCATGCCTTATTCTCAGAGCCAGTACAAGGGGTTTGAGTCAATACCTATCCAAAATAATAACTGTGGGCTGAAGGAAGCAGGTAGAAGTATGATGGCAATTATCTTAATGCTCACCACTAAGAACATGCTAACACTAAACAGCCCACTGACCCACTTCCAGGGAGTACATGAGCACTTCCTAGGCTGGTGCTGGGCATCCTGGCCAAAATGACTGCTCCAGCTCAGAGCGTGCTGGACTCTCTTGAGTCAACAGTGGAAGTGGACTTTGCATGGGATGCTGCAGTTCCTTAAACAACCAGAGCTTCAGACTATAAAATTCAAACTGCCAGGTAGCCATTACCTTTTCAGGTGACATTATTAGTGTTTTATAAAAATACTCAAATAGCCCAGTCACCTTACGGATCACCCACTCTCCTCTCATCAAGTTCCTCTGAGATAACAGCTATGTTCCAGTAACAACTACCCTCTCTTCAGAGAGCTGAGAATTCACATGACAAAGTTTACTGTACAAGACTGTTCATACTAGTACTTTTCCTTCACTTCCATTCCTCATTGACGTTTTCTGCTTGCAGCTTTACAGATTGTATGCAAGATCTGATTCCTTCTCCTCCACCTCACCCTCAGGCTTACTCTTGTGGGCTGAAATCCTTTAATTTATTGTATTTGCTGAAGACATTCATTCAGTAAAACCAAGGAAAAAGTTATTTTACTAATGTATTTTTTGTGTATTCCTTCTTTTATTAATGAGAGAAAAGTCTAGAGCACCAAGTAAACACCCTGACGAAAATATAAAAAACCATATTTCAATCAAAATAATTCGCCTCCAGAACAAACTCACCTAGTTTCTCCTGGAAACTGAATTTCCAGTTAGTTCTGTTTGAACAGAAGCAAACCTGGAATTTGTTAGATAAAGGAAAAGTGGGTCAATCTAAATCTCAATTCTTCATGAAGCAGAGGATGGCTTAGTGCTGTGTGTCAGGATCACAACCAGTTTCAAGTTTGTCAACTGCAGTTTCTCTGACGAGGGCTGGTAACAAGTCAACTTTTTTTCTTTTACCCCAAGGCTCAGAAGAAAATTCTTGAAGGAACATTTAACTGACCTCACAGCGATAACTCAGTCCACTCTAAAGTGATAAATGACCAGCACTACAGGGCTCCACTTAGAAGAACTTTAAATAGCACAGCTGACCACTAACACTAAAAGGTTCTTCAGTTTTGACCCACACTTTTCCTGTACAGATGCAGGAAAAGAGAGGGGGAAGGATTTTATCCTGAGGGCAGGAGAGACATGCTGATTGAAATCTTAAATGGTATTTCCACTTAAGACATTAGAGAATATATTTTTTTTATGTTACTGAGAGCAATAAATATACTTACTGCATGTTTAACCTTGACTACTGAAGTTTTTCTCAAACCACCAGAGACACAAATATGGTAATACATAGGCTATAAATTTTTTTTCCTGGTCAAACTGCACAAAGGTTTCCCATTTAATTAAAATTGTTGTTGATTTATTATCAGTTCCAATTGACTCCACTCTATATGTTGGCAGCACTGATTTTTTTTTAAGAAGTTTGGTAGAGTTTGTTTTGTGGTGGGGTTTTGTCAGGTTTTTTTTGGTGTGGATTTTTTGAACAATTTTTCATAGTGTTATAGTCAATAGCAGACGTGTAACTAAGCCATCACTTTTGCTTATAGCATTGAAAGGACGTGCTTCACTTATTTGAGCAAAATTAGTTTTTCCTGCTGCTACCAGAGTGCACTAAATTATAGGTATTTTTAGACGGTCAAAAAGTATCTTTAGGAATATCTAATTTACAAATTATAGAAATATGTCATGCCAGCTGTAACTTCACACAAACCCTGAATTTCTTGTTGAAAGTGCTGAAAATAAAGGACAGGTTATCCCTAAGACAATCATTTCATAAGATTGATGTATTTATTAATGATCTTCCAAAGTAATCTCTTATCATTCCTATTCCCACATCAACCACACACAGCTATCCACCTCTGCATACAGAAACTTGGGCTACGACTACATAAAATACAGATGTAGAAAAGGTAACTATTAAGGAAAGCTGTTGATACTCAACACACTTATTTCACAGGTCCGCACTATGCGAACCTTCAGAAGACACTGGAACATTTTCTCCCTCAATGAATAAAATGCAGCGTCCACCCATTCACTTAAAAAAAACCCAACAAGCAAGCAAACAAAAAACTCCATCAATGAAAAAGGACTTTCACTTAAAAACCCCAACACGCTCCTCCATACAAGAGAAAAATAACCCAGAAGTTACGGTGATGTTACTCCACCCAGTGTTCTGCTGGGCTCGAAAGTGTGAAAGTGAATAATTGATCGACTGTGACACCGCAATAGCTGGGACTACACAGCAAAAGAGAGGGAAAGATCCCTAAGGACCAAAGTGCACATCTCTGTAGTGGGAGCAGCTGTAATAAATCTAAGCTGACAAGTATTCAGAGACTGAAGCAATGTTCCATCAAATATTTTTAAAGTCAGTTCCACACAAGTCAACCCAGCCTTGCCTGGAGATTTATCAGACATTTAGCTGGTGCACATGATCACTTGTTAAAGTGAAGAGGAAAGAAAAAGAAGTGGACAAATGAGAGATACTGGACCAAGGCACAATAAGATTTTAATGCCCAAGGATGAACTTTCACATTTCATTAAAGTTTAGAAAAATCTAAAAAACTGTTCCCATGCCTTGTATTTTTAAAATATCTTTTGCTTTCCCCTAAAGGTTTTTATTAAAGGAAAAGAATTGAATAACTATTATCTGTATTTTCCTAAAATTAGAAATGTGTTCCAATCAAGGTTCCTGAATTATTTTTTAAGTTGCACATATAAGTTGTTCTTTATGACCTAACATAGATGCACATTTCACATTTCTGAGGTTTTACAGAGAAGTTTATAAAATGCTGAGAAACTTGGGAAAAAAAATCAAACAGAAGTTAAGACATTTGATTAATATGGACTTGAGGAAACAGTACGAAAAAGTAAAATATCATTCATTCAAGAAAAAACAGTTTACTAATACCCTTCACAGTATCAGCTTAAGCAAAAGAGGAAGAACAGTCATGGAGCCCCTGTTCAATAACCACCATCCTCAATAGCAGACTAAAACTCTTAAATACTGGGAATTCTTCAAAACACCTATCAGAAGGGACAATTTGACAAATCCTGATGTCAGAAAAAGACTCCAACATTTGGCACCAAAAAGAGATATATCAAGTATCCAACTACGCGAGGTTGACTCTATCCTTCTTCCATCTATGCCTCCAGGAGAAATGTGAACAGCCCTCAAATGCTGAAACTCAACACGGCTCAAATACAGACACCGTTAACGAAACTCTGCTAAGACCAAGCCTTCTCCAAAATATAGTAATATAGAAAATTATAAAGGAGGGAGTGGAAGAAGGAGATGGTGCAGGGAATAGAGTGATACACAAAGGAAGGGGATAAAAAATCAGCTAAAGGTCATGAAATAAGATGAGAAGGCAGAATTCTGTACCATTTGACAAACACCGTTCAGGGATAGCGGAGCTGAGAAATCACACATTCTCCAGTGTGAGTCCTGGATCCATCCTCCTTCTGTGTGTTGGTCTGGTAACATCACACAGTGCAAACATGACCCTGTTCATAGTGTTAGTGGTAATTTTTGGGGGCTTGGTTTCATACAAGCGAAATGTAAAGATACTGTGGAAAGCCTTCGGCAGTATTCCAGACTGGAACAGACTGTCTGCTCCCCAGAGGTTCATGTTTGCAAAATTTAGTGGATCTGAGTCAACGGGCTTAGGGATCCAGGAGTCTGAAGATATTGCTACAAAAAGTCTCTGAATCTCACTGCCAGCAGGAAATTCTTTGACTGTTTGATTTATTTACATCCACATTTTCATATCCAAGTTTGATGACAGCCATCTACTGACAATGAGGTTTATGGAGTGAACATAGATGGATAAACTGTCACACAAACTGACATCCACAGTTTTACTCATCTGATGATGGAAGCTGGCACCAGCTCATCTGTGTGAATGAGAGAAGACAGCACAGGGTGGAGATGTATCGTGAGGGGCTGTTAAAGTCCCTGAACGCAAACACAAGGAGTTCATAATTGATGAGGTAAAGATGTAAGAGCAGATGGATTTCTATCACACGGTCTTTTTTCATCCTCATTTATGTTCTCTTCTGTCAAAGTATGCGGGAGTTGCTGGTTTCAGTGATGCCGTGCTACCCTACCTAATACCCACCGTGGCCGAAATGCTCCATTGCATCTGGAGGGAGCCCTCCTACTGCAGCCCTATTCCCCAACAAAGGACATGCAATTCTAACTCTGCTAAACCAAGACTGCTGCAGTTCACAAAGAAACAAGGACTACAGCAAGATGACTACTTCTGAGTATCAATCTTTTTTTTCTTCTTTTGAAGCTTTTGATTAACTTTAAAAGTGAATAGTTTCAGAATTTTAAAATTCACAGGTAAGCGTTTTTATAGACCAACATGTATCAACTGCAACTGATCGAACCTAATTATCATAGAATGGTTTGAATTCTATGGTGAGGGACCTTAAAGATCATCTTATTCCAACCCCCTTGGTGAGGGCACGGACATCCTCCATTTGACCAGATTGCTCAGGGCCCCGTTAAACTTCGTCTTGAACGCTTGCAGGAATGGGGCATCCACAATTTTTCTTGGCAGCATGTTCCAGTGCCTCACTACCTTCATAGTAAAGAATTTTTCTAGTTTCTTTCTAATATCCAATGTAATCCTACGCTCTTTCAGTTTAAAGCCATTATCCCTTGTCCTATTTTCCAAGACCATTATATATCATTACTAACTTGATATCTTTGATACTGAGGCCCTCCAGAGTTACTGTATTATATACTAGTCGTGTAGGTACTAACATGCAAAGAGAAGTTTTTTCATCAAAATACAGAATTACATGCATTTTAATTCAAGCTACGGAGGGATCAGGGACAGATCAAGAAAAAGCAAAGACCACCCATTTAATTCTGCTTTATAGGAGCCCAGCAATGAAAGTGGTGCTGACACCGTGCAGCAGCAGCATGGTATCTGAAGAGGATTCCCAATGGCTTGAACTGCAAAAATACCAATGAAACCACTCACTGTCTCTCAGCTCTCTAAAAGCCATTATTTAAGTTACCAATTTACAACCTCTCTATAATAAAGAGTAGACAGTAACCGTATAAGCTAATTCATCCCCATACTAAGGAAGGCAGCCAAGGAAAAATAAGATGTGTGACCCTACAAGAAGTCTCTTGCCACTATCAACTGGAACAGCTAAAACAACTAAAATTACACAAGTTGTCTGATCCCAACACATGAAGGCAAAAGAAATAATTCAATCCCCTTGTTCTTTTGACTGAGTTGGGGTGCTTGATTTTATGTTAACTGAAGAACTTACTTTCCGTGCTCTGCTCTGACTACAAACAGAAGACAATGCTTCAAAAGAAAAAAGGAGCAGACAATGGAATTGATTTAAAAATTAGTTTTAGCTCTTTGTCATACTTGAAAAAACGATGACAACTCAAGGCTGCTGTCATTCACAGAAACACTATGAAAATCACAAAATAGAGTGGCCAAAATTAATTTTAAAAAAAAGAAATATATATAGATAATTATTCTCTTTTTCTGGAGTGATTTTTAGAATGGCTGAGAGGCAACATGGACATCACCTACTCCAGCTATTGCAAAGAGAAGGAGCTGTAATAAATTTCGCACTTGTTCTAGAGAGGTTGGAGGACTGAGTCCTTATCTTAAACACCAAACGTGATTAATTTGATTCAATGGGACTACTCACATTAGCAAAAACATTTGTATATATGCCTATTTGCAGAGTAAGACCTAAAGCAATTTTGTTCTCCTTGACATTCTTTCATGCAGAGGCCTTTTATTTTCCATATACGACACTCATATTTTATACATGGCAGCTTGGAGAGTGCCACTTTCATCAACCTCGGCACCCTTCTTAAATCCTGTAATGCACTGAAGCTCGTGTCGGAGCATGGCAAGTCCGTATTCTGCACTTGAAATAAAGGAGGAAGTTGTTGTTTGAAAACACAACCGAGAGGAGTGAAATAAAGTATATAATTTGGTGAAGAAACAGAAACACGAAAGATTCATGCATCTTTCATGGTTTTATATCACGAGACAATGCTTGCAAAGTACACATATATTGTGTGAGCCGGACTCAGATAATTTAGGATTAAAATCTGAATAAAAATAAGTAAAATAATTATCTGAATAAGCAAACATTAATAGGAAGTAATTTCCTTCATTTTCACTTCTCTGAATAATTATACCTGTGGGCTATTATGAATAATTTATGAGATGGCATGCGGTTTACATGTAGCCCGGAAAGTCTATGCATTTATAATATGATCATTCCAAATAATTCTGGGGCAAACCATGCCTGGTAAGTGACTTCTGCACAAACAGTCTTTCAGCCTTAGGATACTTTAAGCTTCTCTTAACAGAGCAACGCACTCCACAGAAAAAAAAAAAAAAAGAAAAGTATTTTAGTTTATTTAAATCTCTCTCCCGCAAGTGGCATTCAATAATTCATTAAAATCTTGTAACTCCAAACTTCCTTTAAGCTTTGCGAAATATTGACTAACTACTTTATATATTGATCTTTACAGTGATTAAATTTTTAAGGCACTTGAGACTAAATTCTGGTAAGGGCAAGATCCTCTTTTTCCCAGCAGCATACAAATTACGTTGTGCAGCCCAAACCCAAACCATTCTGAGCACCCCGCTCTAGTTTTAGAAGTACAACATTGTTTCAAGAACAAAAACCCAACTCATAATTCCAGCGTAATATTTTCTGACACAGTGGAATATATGGGGACCATTTAAAACAATTATATACCATTCTATTGAAAATCCTGTTGGCCAAGAAATAGTGCATTGTACACGTACTAAAAAAAACCCCCAAGAATATGCAAAAACTCTTTCTTTTTTTTTTGGCCACAGTGAATTTTAGTCTTGACCAAAGATGAAAAAGGCACTTGCAAGAATACAATAGGACTACACATTCTTTCCTCTCAAGATCACTGTGCAGATTTGTAAACACACAAAGTACTTTGTCTTCCAGCATAAGTAAACTATATTTGATGATTAGAGGACTACTGTATGAAGAGATAAACTAGAACAAAAGACATTCTGCAAAA
>VZTA01003757.1:199221-251775 GCA_013398855.1 Mohoua ochrocephala
AAAAAAGTGCAATACAGCATCTTCATCTATCGCCTTGTATTTGCAGCTGTAATGAGAAAAGTAGCATTTGATGCTAAGCATTTTCTATTTTATAGGACACAGATGGCCCCAAACAGTGTGCAATTCCTTACAGAAATACTAACTTTTCGTTCTTACTGAATAAATGGACATTCAAGAAATTCATTAATCTTAAAACCTACATGGCTATTTCACATGAAAAACTCCAGTAAACTGGATCATCATTTCACATGATATTTTTCCCCTGAAAAATGTACTGGCCCGTCTTCAACTACCTATGCTAGAAATCATAAGGAAGCAGAGGGATATCAGAAAGCACAGAGGTCCACTGAATCCTGAAGATCCAGTTAAGTGCCAGTCATTGGTCAAGGTCTTTCCCAGGAAAGACAAGTCAGCTCCTGAAATGAGACACAAACAGGCAGCAAACGCCAACAAGTTTTTGGATTTGAAGCATGGTAACACTGAATAAAAATAAGATGAAGGATGCTTTAGTAAGATAAGATGCTTTAATACTTGCATGTAACCTTTGTCTTTCAAATAGGAAACTATTTAGGAAGGCAGTTACAGAGTAAATCAATTTAGCAAACTTCTGGTAGCTAAAGACTTCACAGAAGTTTTATTTGCATAGGGTACTGAGATTCATTTGCCTACAGAAAAATACTATACTTGAAACTTTCTTGGGAGTAAAAACCAACACCAATTTTTGCTACCTCCTTAAGAATTCAGAATTACGATTTCGACAGAGACTGGTTTTGCTTTCTTGTTCAGGTACTACTCATTAAAGAGGGTAATTTTGTAAATCTCTGTATTCTCGAAGTTAAACACAAATGCACAAGTGCAAGAAAATCATGCTTGTCTGATTGAAGCATCTATGATTAAGCAAATATAATATCCTGCCCTCGTTTCCACATTTAAGGATAAACATGCCTTAAAGCAGAGGAAGAACAGCTAGTAGACAAGAAAACATTTTTAATTCACATTTGTAAGGAAGTAAAGAAGAAATGCTTAAGGGAGGATATACTTTAAACCAAAAGACAGTCAACACAAAAAAGGTTTGACACATTTATGGCATGCAGTATTTTACTACATAAATACTAAGAACTAAAGCAAATAATTTACCAAAAGAAATCCAGATTTTCCACCTGGGAACCTGGTGCTGTATCATCACATGTGAAGTCTAAATCCTATCATGTACTCCTCCTCAGAGTAAAAATGTCTGGAATAATACAATCTGAAATAAGTAATTATTTTAATGCAATAAGAAATATGATCTGCAAAACTGTTGCAAGGCACCCTGTACTTTAAATGGTCTATTAAAAAGGAAAGCTGGCTTATCTAGAGATCAGTCTTTCAAATTAATACTTTTTATGTTCTAAATAATGTATTGTAGCTAAGTAGCAGAAAAATTGGAAAATTTATGAGTAACATTATAGACGATTATAAAAAATTAACCTTTCCTCTTTTTTTTCCTGAAGGAATCTGGCATACTCTTCTTTTTTAACTCTCAGCTAAGCATCTGCAGATGCTCATGATATTCCTTTTTACACTTTGCAATTAACAGCTTTTCTGCATTAATATTAAACATGCACTAGCATTATCCTTTTGGGAACATGTATGATTTTACATGTAGTCTTTATCCATAAAATAAAGTTGGAGAACCCAATCTGTCACAGCAGTCAGCAGAGCTTCATAACTCAGTGTAATGAGTTTCTCAGTGTAATAACAGACTTTATGAGAATTTTCATATTTTCCAGAACAGTGGATTAGAGATAAATGAAAGATGTACAAGCCTGCGATATCTAAACAAAGCCCAAACCTTTCTTTGTCTTCACAATTTGTCCCATGGCAGCTCAATGTGCAAGAGGATTAAACAGCATAAATACACAGACACCTGAGAATGAAGACCTAGCCAGAATGATACATTTTGGCACATAACTTCCCCACAAAAAAAAAGTTTTGACCTTAACTGTGCTGTATACAAAGGAAGAAGAACTATATCTTGCATGAAGAAAACAATAAAGAAAAAAAAAAAAACCAAACAAACAAAACAAAACAAAAAATCACCAAAAAACCCCAAGAACCCGAACCCAAGGACCTTAAGTTTTTATCACATTATTTCTTAAGACGCACCCTCTACAGTAAGGAGGGCAACAATGATAGAAGGCAAGAATATTCACATCTTTGTTCTACAAAGCCAATACAGCTTTTCGTGATCCCTGAGTAAATGAGCCTGCATTGCCCAGATCTTCAGCAATCAAAGTCCACAGCGGATGTGCTTCTTTTGCTTCCCATTATTTTCAGCCATACAAAACAATACAAAAGCTCACACATTCACTTTATGACTGAGCAGGCTACAGCTTGTCTGGTCTTCAGCTTGGAGGTGGACCCTCTCAGCTTAAATAAATCCCTAAAACTTGATTTAAATTTCTCTGAACTGCATCAAAAAAGTGCATTACCACAGCTCCACACACTGAAGCATCTGCAGGGAGAAGAACCAGAATACTGTAAGTCTCATTTTCTTTTAATTCACCCTTATCACTGCCATTTGTACCTTCAGTGGGTTTGAGTAGATAAACGTGATTTCCTATTCCAAGGGACTACTTTCTTTCCCTTTCCCAATTATGACTTCAGTGATACATCCACACTCAAAGCATGGGATAGAATGCTTGACTGGAGATTCCTAATGGGTTTGCTATTTTTGATAGTGGTACTGTGATCGTAGTAAACTCAGAAAATAATTACAGAGCAATAATTTAAATACTTGCACTTTCTTGGGTATTGATGCTTCATTAAAAAATAAGGAAAAAATTCCAACCACCCAAACAAAAACAAAACAAAACAAACAAAACCAACCAAACCCCCAACACTTTATCCTGAATGATAGCTGCATAAGGTCAATGTCAATTAAATCTTAAGCGTTCCTTTCATGGTTCAGCTGTTAAGCCTTCCTATATAATTTTGCTAGAAAATACAGCATATAAAATGAGTAGTGGAGCTTGTATTTGTATTCTGTCATTCTCTATTAGCGTTGTGTACAGAAAACAAGACCCAAACAGTTAGTGATGATGTGAGGTGAAGAAGGGAAATGAAAATGTCAAATGCAGGAAGAAACTGTTAAATGGCACCAAGTGCCTGGGTGAGGTGTTTGTCTACCCATGTGCTGCTTGTCTTTCTCAATCTATCATCAGAAAGGACAAGGAACCTCAGGAGGGATGAATGTCCTAAGTCAGAAGGATGGAGTGGGCTACATCCCTGACTGCCTCAGGCAATAGCATGCTTGCCCTAAACTGTCAGTTTATGGTCTTCACTGCAATCTGCCTCCTGTCAATGTAAAATTCAGAAATTGAAATCCAACATGACTTGTAGCCCTCAAAAATAAAGACTATACCTTTTTTCCCCCCCAAAAAATGATAAAACAATGATCACAGGCATTTTCAAGAGGGGATCACATATTCAAGTATATCAACTTGTCCCATTTTTCACACAGATTGAAGCTAAGAGATAAGTGACTGACTGGAAACAACTGGCCCAAATGACCATCTGACCATGAAAGAGATATATAGGCTAAAATTTGAAAGGAAGTACTAATGGAAATGTAGGAAAGAGAAGCAGCACTGCCACTACTGTCATGAAGAAAGGACTGGAATAACAGAAGTTGATCAAAATAGTTAAAAACGAGAGAAGACACAGAAGCATGCTTAGGTTTCTACACGTCATTTCATCTCTCCTGCTTCACAATGAGCAATGAGATGACAAATAGGAGGCAAGCTAACAGGTAGCATACTCACTTGTTCTCGATGAGCAACAATTCTGACTGAAAGACCACATTGCCACCTACTTCTAAAAACGGTAGCATCATGAGCACACAACGATAAGCAGTTTATCCTAGTTCTGGTTTGCCTTTTTTTTTTTTCCTTTTTTAATTTTATTTTTACATGTGATGCTGGGTGTCTGAGCATATTACAAACAGAAGGGGTCTATGAGTGTTAAATTCAGAATGGCTGTTTCTCTTTTACATCACGAAAGCATACTAAGAGGATTATATCCTACTTCATCAAAGAATAGTGATTTAGAGTTTATTTTAAATCTTTCTTATAAGTAGAGATTTTAAAGAGTTATTTTTACATTTTCTAAGAATAATTTACAAATGAAGGCACATTATTCATATTAAATATTCCAGAATGTTTACAATAGTAACATCCCTCGGTCATCCACAGACACAAAGCCAGAGCCCAGATCTAAAAGTATTTTATTAAGAGACCCTAAAATTCACAACCATTTACTGCAGTCTAAGCCACACTGGGGTCTTGCACTGGAAGTTTTTATTACAGAGAGTCCTCATTAAGTACACGCTTAATTAATTAAACCAACTGCATTTTGTTTAAGGTTTCCAGTAAAGACTTTCACTCACAGCCAGCTTACAACGTGAAAAATAACGTTATACAACTTGTACAGTCATAAAAAACCAACAACACAAAAATTTGTAAATTTTATATTCAGAAGCATCCCAGATCTACCACAGTTTTATGGAACCTCACACCCAGGCTACCATCCAATTAAATGGCAGCACAGTAAGATCATAGTTTAAAGCATCTGAACTCTATATCCACATGGCAAGGATGAATGTGGCAATCTTTTGGGTTTTACCTGCAACACATTTAGAACTAGATACTGTGCTACAACAGAGCCTACTGCTACTCCAGCAGAACTAGTGTCCTCTTCTCATAACAAATCACCAGAGCCCAGGCAAGCATATGCTGGTAATTTGTGAACAGACAGTGCAGGTGAGAGGGATGCTGAAAACACACCAGCTCTGGCAGGCCATGCCCAATTTGCCAGATGCTTTAAGCAGGAATCAAGACAACCTGTACCCAGCACAGTCCTTACTGTCTTTAGGGCAACTGCATCAGAATCAACAAGATTTTTTTGAACAGCCTCCAGAAACTTAAGTAGTTGTTGGCATAGGTTACACCTTGGCAAAGGGGCAGGCTTTAAAGCTGTCACAGACCTCAGAAGCCGACTGTGTAATTCTGACAGGGTTCTGTGCCAAGCTAGGCCACGTTTTCACCTTCTCCCCTACATGATGAGCACAGCTTCCAACCTAATATCCATATATAAACAGGAAATAAAACAGTTGGTGGAAGACTGTCACACAGCATGAATATCTGTTCTGGATTCCTCTAATGGTGTTGTTTAGTACAAGCATGGAAAAAAAACCCATAAAGCTTAGTTTGTCAACATACGTATTACTGCAAGAATTTTCAACCTATCTATGGGTATTAAGAGATGTAGAAACTGCTTAAATGGAAAGTAATTCAAAGAAAGGGCTATTTACACACCACTTTTGATTTTTGTGATGTTATTCCTATTATTTGACCCCATCAGGAGATAAAAGTGGAAGATGCAGACTGTAAATTCTGTCTCTTTTTTTTATTTGGCTGGTTTTTTTGTTTTTAACTGCAAATTGTTCCAGTATCTTGAATTGTAGCCATTTCCACTTACAGACACAGTGCTTGTAAGATAAATACAGTGTGTGTATCTCTATCTATCTATCTTCCTCCTCACCGTTCAATAATTTGGTGTGATACCAAGTAAGACCATCATAGACCACAGAATATTGAGTTGGAAAGGACCCACAGAATCATCAAGTCAAACTCTTAAATGAATGGCCAATACAGGGATTGAACACTTTCTCCCCCTTCCAGCCCATACCACTCCCCCTCCTGCCCCAAAAAGAAAGGGGGGAAAAAAGGTTAAAAATTAAATTAAATTAAATTATCCACCTTCTAAACTCCCCAGTCTCTGATGCTTCACAGGCTGGGGTGCTTGGCCTTTCAGCAGCCCCTCTACTTCTCACTGCCTCTTTCTGTCTCCTCCCAGGACTCTGCTTTTGCACGAGCAGACATGGCAAAATACGGTGTGTAAGGGTCACTGATGACATTTAGGGGAAGAGGGCATGGGAAGAGACTTCTAAAGACAAAATAATTTTTAAGGAATCCCCCAACAGCGTCTCAATACTCACTTTCACAAGACAAGAGTAAATGTAGTAACAGAGGGAGGTTTGCCATTTTATCTTCACCAGCATGATATTCTCTGTGGGAAAGAAGGGAAAGAAACAGGGCAGGGGCCGTAGAGGGAGAAGAAGTAAGCAGCCTCAGTGACTTATGACACAAGATTTCTCTCCTAGCAGGACTAATCTCCAATACTCTACTAGGATGAAGCTTCCTTAAGGAACACTTCACCTACAGCAGGGGATTATTGATTCACCATCCATCAAAGAAAAATTTCATTTTTAAATTTTTTTTAAAGCCAAATAGCTTTGAAGATAGAGTTCTGCTGGATACATGCAATAAGATTGTTTCTTATTTAGTGGCTTATTCCCAGGTGCAGAAATAACATCCCAAATTTAAAAGTAATTCACCTTTACCCTCATCCCACCATAACTGTATATCTGTCTTAACAGTATGATCATCATTGACCACAGGTCAGATTGCCTCAGGTCAGGTGAATTTGCAGTGATACTATGATATAAAAATAATTTAATTTGAAGGGAAGAGAAAGCCCCATAAGACGCAAGTGAAAGACAACCTGCTCAGTCTTTCCTTCGAACTCCAATAATCATAGAAAGAGTGATTCACTCTCAAAACAGCCCTGGTTTTCTAAATGAAAAAGGGACTCTCACCCCTGGCCCCAGAATGCCAATCAACGAAGCCAAGAAAGGCTTTCCAGCAGCCAAATGAGGAAATGCAGCTTTTTTATTCATTCCAACGAAAAACAATCCTCATAGTTTTTCCAGTACATGCAGATTCTGATCATAATAATATTCTGCTGGGATGTTTGCCTAATTTTTTTTAAAATAAACAATCATCGATCAACTGTTCTGCAAGCCTGGATTGTCTCTCCAAAGCTTTAGCTAAGGGTTCCTATTAGGAAAACTACAGCCAGCCAGTACATAAGGGCACACATTAACAGGCAGAAAACTGAAAATGCACCCATACCAATTTTAAATTTGAATTCACTATGGTGTTGCTTCTACCCCAGCAGCTCTGGTAAGTTGCTCAAGGTTCTAGTTAATAAAAGGTCACTCTGTAGCTTTTTTTTTTTTTTTTATTTCTTAATGTCAGCGAAATCCCCAGGGCTCTTGCAAGTTGCTCTGCAAATGCCATAACACAGAATGGAAGAGAACAGCTTTTGGGTTGGGGTAGGCATCTGTGAGAAACCAAACCCTCTCAGTCCCCACGGTGACAGTGAAGATGAATCCACTGTACAGACTCATGCAGACAGACAGAGCTACTGAGGGCTATGACACTCTGCTCTCAGTGCCCCCATGCAAAATCTGCAGAATGAACACTGCTTTTCCTTCCACCTGCTCGTAGCGTACACTCATCATCCAGTGTTTCACCAAGCCAAGAGAGATGGGAGTGCTGGAGAGGACAAGGACTGAAAGAACACAATTCAACCAGAATCATTCAAAAAGAGTAACTTGGAAGACAAGCAGTTCAGCCCAATCACTTCCAGACTGAAAAGTCTCACAGAATAAAACAACTAGAGTGCTATATGGAAACAGTGCAGATCAGGAAGACTGTAATTACCCTCTGAAGAAATTACAGAAGGAAACGGCAACAATAAAAAAGGAATTAGAAGGTAAAGTCAGCAAGTTTAAAGATTGAAATCACTACATTTTGCAGAAGGAATAAAACCGCAATACTATAATTTCATCTTTATATATAATAATGATAACACAGGCTGGTTATTCAAAAATATAGAATCCATTAAACTGGACATCACAGCCGGCACATGTCTAACCCACTCCAGTTTACACTGACTATTTCTTCCTACATCCTTCTGCTCAAGGGAAGAAAAAAAATCCACACACAACAAAAAGAAAGTGTTACGGTACAAAACATTTCAGACCAAAGTTAGAAAGGCAACACAGGAACTACACCCAAGTCTGCTTTGTGCTTCGCACGGTCATGGCGACACAACAGTACTCATTTTTCCCTGTATTGCGAACACTGTCTCTCCTCCACGTTAGACAGCTGATGCTGAAGCTCACAATAAGAAATCACTTTAAAATCTGTGCAGAACTCCGCAGCCCATACACCAGAAAATGCAGCTACACTGGCTACCTATGGCACCACCAAAATCCCAAAGTAGGCTGACCTTTATTTATCTGAAAGCTTCCCCTTCTTCAAAAGAGACACAAGTCACACTACTGCAGGTGCAATACATGTGATGCTACAGCCAGAGCTCCAGGTACATAACAGATTAACAATTAATACGGTATTTCCAATTTTCCAGGCATATTGCAAAGTTGCCATTAGCCCAAAGCACAGAAGAACAAGAAGATTTTCACAATGGAATTATTTTTTGGGCATTTGTTACCACTGGCAAGAAGTTCACCTAAATGGTCAATTTTTACACCACGAGCATATAACTAAAAATTAATAAATATATCTCTGTTGAACAGAGCTCTCTCATTTCAGACGGCCAACTGCTTTTATTCATTTACCTTGAGGTGTTTTGGGTGGTTTTTATGTTGTTCAAGTTTTTAATGACCATGTTTATTCCAGTAGGGTTCTGATTTGAAATTATCACTAGGTCTACCTATAAAAAGTAACATGTCTGTCAATAACAATTTCTGCAGAAGTAGTGCCACTATACCCAGTCTAACTTTTCAGAAGTGCAGAGGACCACCACATGACATCAATGACCTCAACAGATAATGCTGTCTAATAGTACAATGTTCAAGCAGTTGCTGCTAATTTCTAATTAAGGGTACATAACAACAATTGAAATAAACACAAATAAAATTCCAATTGGCTTTAGCTTTGCGGGGTGGTTTTGTCTTCACATCAGGTGATACATTTCAAGATAAGGAAAGCAAATATGTTTGCTTCTCTCCCACCCACCTCTATACTGCATCCAAGCAGGGGTCTCTTTGGCCCTAGCAATGACCAGGATAGGACTGCCTTCAATTAAATCCCCACAACCCTTCCAGTACTGGAAGATAAGGCAAGAGTACATTTTGGCAAGTGGATTTATATATATAGGTCATGATTGACTGGAGGCTATGTTGTTTTGGCAGCAGAATAAAGAGGAAGCCCTCAGCTCCTCATTTTCTGTGAGGTTTGAATGCCAATCAACTGACCTAAAAAGCAAAATATACTGAAGACACCAGTGAACCTGGAAGCAAAGCCAGGGGCCAACCTGCAACAAGAAGTAGCCAGATATACCCTGAGCATTAGAAAAGGGAGGCAGAAACCAGCTGATGACAGTGGACAACCCCTCCCAGCTCTGTGCAGCACGGTATTTCTTGATAATGGAACTAATATTGTCAATACAGGGGAATTGGAACTTACTCATGCCAGATTGTGATTACACTGTAGACAAGTTGCTGTCTGCCATTCAGTCCTGTATGATGTCTCTACCCTTCCTGTCTCCACACGGGAGCCAAAAGGGATTGCAAAGTTTATCATTTCAGCCACTGCTGCACTCACAATGTTCTTCTGAAAGTACTACTCAATCAAAAGGAGGAAGTACCTATAAATCCTCTTTTATCTCTATAATATAAGAGCACAATAATCTGCAAGTTCAATATACTGTGTAAATTACAAATTAAATCAACTGCTAGCTTTTTGAAGAGTTCCCATTTTTAAAGGCTCGTGCTTCAGCACAGAAATGAAACACCTCATTCTAAAAGCTTACAAGGAATATAAAAACTCCTCTGGTTTAATAGAACTACTGTGCTTTATAAGCATCAGACATTTTGAATGAATTTTTACATTAATAATAACAGTTAAATGCATCTACATTAGTTTTTTGAAAAACAAAACCAAGCCTCTTTCAGTAAGAACTTATATCAGATGTGTTATGGCTACATATTAAGTGTTTCACACAAAAGAAAACTATAAACACTATCAAAGATAACACAGCTATTCCTCAAATTTATGTGAGTTATGTGATGTTTATCAGCTCAGAAGTACAAGACAACAGAGCTTTTGCTTGATTTTAAGGGTATCAACCACACACCGTGTATCTGCTTTAGTTTACAGTTCTACCACCGTTGCTGTTAATGACACACTGCAGCCTGATCCATCAGAGGCTAATCCTGAGGTTTAAACAAATGATTCCCTATTATCTCTTGGCCTTAGAATGTGCCGCATCAGAGATCTGATGGATTAATGAAACACTGCTCCTGCTAATTGCTGACACAGGAGTATTTAGGGCACTGAGGCAACCAGATGAATAAAAGTAAAATTTAAAAAAAAAAAAAAAAAAAGGAAGAAAGAAAAAGAAAGAGGCTTCCTAGCTTTTCTCTGCAATACATTAACCAGTCACAGAATGTCCTGTTGTGAAAAATCACTAAACCTGTGCTTTATCACTTGGTCCCAGACAAAGAATGTCTTTTCCCTGTTAAGCGTTCTCTGGTTTAGCAGCTGTACAACCAACAACCAAAGATACTAAACACTGACACAGAAGGTAAGATAAATGTTTTTACACTGACTTCCTGTAAAACTGTGTGTAATGCAGGAAGAGCTATGGAAAATGAGAAAACTCTATATAAAACTCAATGCCTGATCCCTAGGAAAAAGTGCTGGACTGTTTGCAAGAGCGCACTGATCAGCCTTAGTTTTATTGACATAAAAATCTAAGACTGGTATTAAACAACAATTTCACTCAGCAGAAATCACAGCTTTTCTGCTGAACAGTGTGCTTTCATCGTGAATACCTATAAAGGAAGTGGAGGTGTTAAGTTGCTAAATACACAGACACCACAACTGCTGATGATCAGTGTACTGAGCTCTTCCACGCTCTCACCAAGTTATAAAAGCAAAGAAAGTGTGGTGGAAATATGGGAAACATGCAGATTACAGGGCAGTACACAACACGTTTTCTTTCTGCTTAATGAAAAAATACCAGTCATTTTCTCTGATACGCGTGTTCACCTGCAATATCACAAATGATAGAAACAAAACCACAAAACCAAGTGAAAAAACCCTTACACAGGTGAACAGAAAAGATGGCCTGCCTCCCTTGGACAAAGGCAAAGCACTGAAATAAATGACTATTCAACAACAGTGACAAAACATGCTTAAAAAACTTCCCTTTTGCCTGCACAACGAGAAGACAGGACCTTGTTATGGGAGGACAAGGCAATACAGACGAAATGTAAAGAGAGTTGACCACAAAAAAAAAGTAACATTTATGTGTCTTGCTTCTAAAATAACCAGCGATTAATGAAATAAGTACATCATATACAGACATCCACTCCTAGATTTCAATTAATGAAAAGCTAACATAACACTAGGTTTCCAGCACCCTGTGCAGTTCAGGACTTCCAAAAGTCGGAAACTTCTTGAACTGCCAACATCTGCAGGTCCAATGATGCAGCGTCAGCGAGAGGCAGCATTTCCAAAGAAAGCAAGAGAGCCTGGGTAGCCTGTGCTGCACCACCCCAGCCTCCCACAGCCTGGGTACAGAGCTGACCTGGATTTTTAACTTCACTGCAAGACTGCTTTCACACATTCAAAGTGAAATAACCACAAATACCACCGCATTTAATGCCCGGGTATCCCACAACCATTATCAGTGCCTTTACTGTGGTTTGCAACCATGACCGAAAGTGGTCGAAATTATTCTCCACCACTAGTAGATTACTGCCCATAAAACTCATTCCTATGAACCTAAGAACTTTAACTTAGCAACAGAAATCCTGAGAGAGCATTTCCATTTTATCTCAAAAAGCATCTAATCTGAGCGCTAAAACTCCAGGAAAAGTGATATTAAAGAGATCCGCCCCCTCTTACTGATATTACACAGTTAATGGAGCTTCTTGGCAGTGTTTTGAAGAACGTAGTTCTAAGTGAAACAGGCGTAAAAAGTATTTTCTAACTTAACTCCTTCACAGATTAAAAACAAAAAGGTGAATAATGCAACACATAAAGAATTGTGTTGAAATTCTGATTTCTCTTACCATACACATCTCTACTAAAATATCATTCACGTGCTCTTACACATTATTTTCCCATATTTTTTTACTGTTTGCCAAAACTGAAACTCCAACTGTCCTAGAAATCAATATGAAATATCATTAAAATTATCTACTGCAATATCTGACATTATCTGAAGACTGAAAAACATATTAAGATGCTTTTCTCTAGGAAAAGAGCCAAAGTAGAAGGACTTGCTGATCTACATTTTTGAATACACACTACAACAGAATGAAAAAAAATTCTGAAAGCCTGAAGTTGCACTAGTATGCTTATAATGATATTTATGAAAAAATTTAACACTTAGAGGTGGCTAATGCAGTAGAAGCAACCTCCAAATATCAATATTCCCAGCAATGTTTCAGTATGTAGGCTTTTGCCAGAGGTGAATAACATCTGAGTCCCACAACTTCTGGCTGTCACTTTCAAGCACAAGCAAGTTAGGAAGTGAAAAAGGACGATTGAAAATGGAAGATTATTGAAGGTAAGACTCGACAACAATGAATTAGTACGTTGAATTTACACCAAAAATGGGGTTTGAATTTAAAAGGGATCTTTCTCCTTATTTTAATCACCTGAAATGATTCCCTTGGTGCTCTGGCATTAAAAGAGTATCTAGAAAACAGCCAGCAGACTTCAGCACATGCTGCAGTTCAAACTAACATTATGTCATAGGAATCGCTGCACTCCAGCAGCTTGCCTATCCCAATAGCAGAAACCAGGGTGAACACATATATTTTGTTAAGCGCAAGCAAAATGCATTTTGCTTCTGAGAGTAAGATAATCCAGCACTCCTCCTGAATGCGCAGTACAGTTTTTGGGTTCCAGCTCCCTTTGGCTGTAGCTATGTCGGCCATGGTAGAGAGATCTCCCACCAAGCCTTTGCTGTAATGAGTATCTGCAGTGCTCCTGCGGTGGAAGTACGAGAGCCAGCAGGTGCTGGAACATCCGAGCGAGGCTGTAATTATACACAAATGCCGCGTGGAACTGGGGAAAGACAGCCCACGCAGACAAGTTACTAAGCAACTCAGGGACATCAACCACTGCTCTCAGCATGTGACTCCAGCAGATCACCTGCAAGCCAGCAACCAGAATCATGCCCAGGTTTAACCACGCACTATGGGCCTGGCTAGTCCTTAAAATACAAAACTGAAAGATTGGAAATGCAATTGTACAAGCTATGGAAGTGGTTTCATCGTATTACGATGTTCTTTACCACGTCTATGACATTTAGAATCCTGAAGTAATGGGATTTTCATCTTTGTACCATATTGAACTTTTAACAGATGCGTATCTTCAATATATGAAAGGCCAGGAACAGAAACTTATTGAAGATGTTTTAGATATATCAAAGACAGCAATAGATAACCTCATCCCATGCAGCATTTAAAAAACTGCAGAAACTTTAGCAATTTTCTAATTCACTTTCTAGCCTATGTCCAATTGTTACCAATTACCTAAATAAATGCTTACAATGAACTGGGACTTCTTTCCCAGACTACATTTCAACTGATTTTAGCAGCAATTATTTTCTATGCCTCTTGCTGCGGGAACAGTGGCATAAACAATTACAACAGTGAATGATTAAGTAGGCAGAAGTTGATAGATGGCAGTAAAGCTTACAGTCCTATAAAAATCTTCAGGGGAAAAAAAAAAATGAAGGAAAAAACCTAGAAAAGGGATACTGTTCAATGACATTTAAACCACAAAAAAGGCCTTATATCAGAAATCTTGCAACTTATAATTCTTAAATAAGGTGACATATTTTACAGCTTTAAAAACTCATCCCATCTCTTTTTTTTTATTCAACAGATAAATTAATAGAACACTCCTAATGTGTCACTGCATTTTGGCTAATCTTTCCATCTATTAAAGCAGTAACGGTAATTTTAACTGAAATTATCATCTAAAAAATGGCAAATTTGTCATTTTGCAAAGATGAGATATTCAAGGGTTTTTTCCCAAGACCAATAATATCCATTATTTGCTATAATTCTCTTTCAGATCACACCATGATAGAGATACTTTGTCTACTGGGAAACATTTAGTACTGGAAATCCATCTGTGAACTACCTAAAAGATATTATTTCTTCTTATTTTACTACTGCTCTGTCAGAGCAAACGCATCACCTACTAATATTCAGACTAATTACTTGTTGTATTGTATCTACTCCTGACTAGAATGGTTACATTTCCATTTTAAAAGTTTGTGGCTGGAATACAACCAACCCAGTATTATTCAGCAAAACCGAACCACAAGATATGTAGATGAAACCTTTTTTTTTAAGTCCCTCTAGGCCAGTAAAAGCTATTTAATTATTTAAAAATTCAATTTAATTTTTGAGGACATATACACAGAGTGAATCTTCAGAGACAAAAGTAATGTCTCCTCCGCTTAATTTAGTTCTTTATATTAGTAATGCAGTCCTAATGTTTTCATTATTTGGACTTTAATCTGCTGATTACTTTGTTGACGTAGGTTTATTAATGAATGGGCTTAGTGCCCCCAATTAGTGCCTTTAATTATTGGTTCCTTGCTGGATTTTTCCTTCCATTTGCAGTTGTTAGGCAGCTTTCAATTGCTTTTTTAGTTTCTTCTCGTGCTTTTCTTAAAGATAGTGCATTTGCTTTCGTAACAAGAACAAAAGTCTATTTACTACAGCAGCGAACGTTAAACAACACTTTCATAACTGGCATTCTAACCAAGGTCATTACATTCAATATTGTTCCTCGTTCCCTTGTTCTTTGTCACCTCTGAGAGTGATGCTCTCACAGCCAGACCCTCATTCACATGCTTTATTTTCACTTGCCTCCTCTCCCATGTTATACTGCAGCTCTTGTAAAAATCATGGTGTTACGCAGACCACGGAGTGACACATCCGTTTACTCATATCGCCTCTGATTTTTCCTATGTGGCAGCTGATTGCCAAGGGTTCAATGAGTTATTTGTTAGGGGGAGAGGGATGGAGGTGTGGGGATTGGCAGCATTGAAATTAATTTTGAGTCAGCTACTTAGGAAAACACTTTTCTTTTTGTATTATAATCTGGCAGGGCTTTTCAGCAGGGGACGCCTAACTCCGAAATTGGTTGATTCTGCAAAACTACACAACACTGACCTTCACAAAAGGACGCAAAATGTTCCAGTTCTCTCATAATTTTTCAAGGCAAGGACGGCTAGTAAGAAACAAGCAGATCAGGAAGGCCTGTAGCTTTCCCGAAAACTGCTGCTTATATAATATGTTTATTTCTTACACTAGGTTAATAGTATACTTCAATTGCTAGTCGGGTAAATATTTTGGCATAGTATTTTATTTCAACTACCTTATCTTGCCTACCTTTACGTCCAAACAACAACAGCGTTCTGGAAATAAGTCTAGCTGACCTTTGCCACTCCTGTCTAATAAGAAATTAATTCTGTTCATAACAAAAAAGTACAGACCTCAGAGTTTTCAGCTTTCTCATCATTCAGGGCGAAGAGAGAAGCAACCTCACTAAAAGTAGCACTCTTAGAAGGAAATGCAATTTGACAGGAATGCAAGCAGCCTTCATAATTATTCTTCTTTTATCCTCTACCAGTCTATTTGGTTAGGGTTTTTTAACTACCATGGAAATAGATAATCCATGCTTTGTCATGCAGATCTCCTATGTGTGTTTAGGCCAAGACCACAAAAGCAGTGGCAGACCAACCAGCTAATCATATTCTTCAACTTATAACCACAGGCAAATGACCTTAAATGCTGCAAAACATAATCTTCATCAAATCCAAATAAAAGTAATAATTAATTCAGTAATGTTAACATTCAGAAGCTTAAGAACTGTCCTGAGGACACAGCAGAATGTTAAACACGGCCTTGAAAGAAAATAAAGCAAAGAAGAGACTAAATATTTTTCTCACAAGCCCTCTCCACTGCACACCACTTAAAAGCAAATTTTAACTTGCATATTTAAGTTTTATCAAAGTTAAAGGAAGAAAAATCAGCACTTTGGCTTCTTTCACAATGGAACAAATACAAGCTCTAGGAAATAGCCCGGGATTTCCTGCCACAGATTGTCATATCTCATCACAAATTCCCCAAGGCGGGGTCCTCATGTTCTCCTCATTACCGCTGCCGTTCCCCCACGCCTCCCACTAGGTGTGGCAGAGAACCCCGCCGCGATGGTTCCAGGCGGGCAAGCAGCCGCCCACAATACAGCCGAGCGTGGCAGAAACTGCTCCCCGGGCACACACCAACGCAAACCTCGCTCCTTTACTCAGTCACAAATTTTCACACAACTAGCAGGAACTAATTACCTCTCCTTCCAAGTTTTTTACAGCTGTTAAGTGTGGAGAAGGAGGTTCCAGTGTTGCAATGAGGGGCCGGCAGAGCAAGAAGCACAGAGCAGTCACATGAACTGCAGCACTTGGGACAACATGCTGCAGAGCTGGCAAAATTAAAGCTTTTGTTTCTGACTCAAGGTTTAGATAAAAAGCGTGTGCAGCCAAAATAATCCATCCTTGATTATGTTTGGGATTTCCTGACCTTTGTGCTCAAATAGCACACTTTCTGACAGTAGGGTGGAAGATTACCAGCCAGTTTTCACTGCAGTTATATCAGTATTACCCACACGGTGTATAATCCCATGCACCTCCATTTGCTTCCAATGCATTTCCCTGGTCAAATTCCAGAGGAAGTTGGCTAAAACTGCCCAGCTGTAATACTAAGGAACAAGCACGGCCTGATCAATCTGGTGAAGTCACTGTCTGCTTTTGATCATTTACTAGGGCTGAGAAACTCAAACCCAGAAAATTCTGTCAAGTTACACGGTTCATTAAACAAAGATGTACCTTTACTTGCTTTAGCCTCCAAGTATTAGAAATGCTAAGAAAAGAAAAGAATCCAAAGCTGCAGATATGTTACCTGTGTCATAAGACAGAGGAGGTATTCTTCTCACACACTGAAAAAATATATTATTTTTTTAGTAAATAAGAATGTTAAACAATGATTAACATGCCATAGGCAGCTCTACCAAGATCACATAGCTCAGATTTTCCAAGACAGATGACTTCAGCAATTTCTGAAGCATGCAGAGTATTCAGGAAATAACTGTGCAAGAACTGAAGTCCTGAAATACCAACAAATTTCAGGAAATAAAGCTGTAATCAGGAGATAAAGCTGGAATGACACACAAAAAAAAAATTTAAAAATGACAAGAACAAGAAACCTATTGAACTCTCCCTGGATCCTGAAACAATCCCCAGTGAGAGAACAGCTGCTACAAAGTTCAATTGTATCAAACTATCATAAATTAACACCAGATTATGGATATTATCTTAAAAAACCTGAAGCATATGCTTGAAAGCAAATTTATCAAAATGTAATTTTTGATGTATTTAAGAAGACTTTACAATAATGTATCAGAGATATCAGAATAATTAATTTTAAAAACTACATTTGTTAATGTAACTAAAATCTATTCAAAGACATACAGTAACTACCTGGAAAAAAACACAAAACACTAAGTGCACAACGGGATGTCTTAAAAATACTCAACAGGACACGGTTAACAACCTTTCAGAGAGTTGCACCATCTCCAAACTGAGTTTGAGGATGACAGAAGGACTGAGGAAGAAACACTGAGTAATAAAGAGCATTGCACAGCAACCTCAGCAACATTCAGTAAGTCAGATAATAGCATGTAATCACTTTGACAAACGTGTAGAAAAACTTACAAGGAAAGAGTGAGTGTGGAGAACAAGGACCTCCATGCCAGGAAGGAAGGAGTGAAACATCAACAATAAAAGTATTTCAAAACAAGCACACCAACCCAAACAAAACCCGAACAATTAAACAACTCTGGGTTCTTCGTAGAACAGTGGGGCAAAAGAAACAAGCAGGCACTGCCTGGGCATTAAATTCTGGGGTTCAAGGAGGACTTAACTGTGGAAGGTGCTACAGCCTAGACTATGGAGGCAGACAGACCAACCAATCCACAAACACCCGCCTCCATCACCTTCTGGTATTATAATCTAAAAATCATGTAAAAATTTCCATAACCCCCAAACCAGATTAGCTTCCTTTAAAAGGAAAGAGAAACAAAAGAAGGAAGCTGGCCTTTTAACAGGCAATTAATAATCTTTTACCCTTTCTTTTTTTGTTGAACAATACTTTTCAGCATCAAATTATTCTTAGGCATCAAACACAGGGAAAGTTCTTGCCTAGTAAAATCAACTTTTCACAACAGCAAACTACGCTGATTTTCTGAACAGAAAAAAATCTCCACAAGATCTCCATGACAAAGGATAAAGACTACTAAAATTTCAGTAAAGCCCTAAATCAGGATTCAGAAACGAGATGTGTGGATACTATTATGCAACAAAACACAGAAAAACTAAAAGCTATAAGAAGGGGCAACCCTTGAGGTTAAAAATATTTAGCTGCCAGAACTATAATTAGTAACCTCCAGAATTTTTTATGAACTCTAGCAGCTTCCAACATTGCATAAGCCACTGTGTTGTACAGAAACTCACCACTAATCTTACATACACAAATTTCTGCTTTGCCAAAACAAGAGTTATCTTTATCAAATCACCAGCAGTTTCAAAGGCAAAGTGATATAGAAGTTCAATGGTTTTGTAGTGAAGGAGTAATGGCTATTTGATTATGGGTATGAGAAAGCAGTATCCCCTTCCAAGTTTCTGAGCACTGTTATTATCTATTACATGACTTCAGTAGTACCACAGTGGACCTTTTTATTTCATAATATTACTTGTGGGTTGTGATGTGGGAATATGATCCTAATTTTAAGGTAAGAATTTATTCAAGTAATATTAAAAGGCTGGGCACAGAGAGCCAGAGAGCCAAGTAACACCAATGTGCAGAAATCACAAATTAAAGACATCCTTGAAACATTCTTCTCTTACACTCTTAAACAAAGTACTTGATAAATGCATGCAAATTATTAGCAGATACAATAGAGCAACACAAGGAAGGCTGGGTTTTCTCAAATGTGAACATTTACTCCTCAAACCCAGTGCTAATAAGACTATAAATTGACAACAGCAACAAGAGAGCTATGAACTCATCAAGCTGGGTTCCCTCTTAGCATGGGTTGACCCTGAGCTCAAAATTTCCTGTTGCACAATCATAATGCAGAAGGCCTGGAAGACTTCTGCGTGAGAGAGCCATTAAGTGCAGATTTTTTTACGGTAAAAGCTCCACCACACTGACTCAGTCTGCCTTAAACCACTTCAACAAAAAGTTTTCACACAAACTGGTAAATACTGGTAGACACGGGAATTCTCTTACTGTATTTTAGAGAAACAGAGTCTCACGGAGCCCGGTATTTGCAAGAGCATGCATACTAACCTGCATATACTAGCATTTGTTTCCAGAATAAAGAGCAATTAAGTTGTTTTAATTAACACTCACTCTTTCGTAAATTATTTAACACTGTAGAATACGCCTATCTAATTTATCAAAATAGCTATTATATTTGAATTAACTGAGTTCCTTTCAACATCGTTAGGTGATATGATTTGTGTTTTTGCAAGACCAACTCACACTGCAATGACATCTGTACATACAGC
Organism: Mohoua ochrocephala; assembly: GCA_013398855.1. NCBI lineage: Eukaryota > Metazoa > Chordata > Aves > Passeriformes > Acanthizidae > Mohoua > Mohoua ochrocephala. The sequence goes on from VZTA01003757.1 coordinate 218,800, forward strand.
TGGAATTTCACCACAGGATTTCAGATCTCCTCTTTCTTGTTTTACAGCTACACTGCGGAGAGGGAGATACTGAACATCAGAGGCTTGCAAGGATCAGATCACTAAATTGCCCAATCTAATATGAGGACAGGGTGCTGTTCTGGTAAGATTCAGATTTCAGAAGTTTGCATTTCTTTAGGAAAATAAATCCTCCGCCATGCATGCGCTCTCACGGCAGCTACAACATTATCTTTTTGCCAACATCTTCTCAGTGTTAATCCAGTTATTTCATCAGTGCCAGTAATACCTGATTGTTCATCCCTCTGCAAGTCTGTGCAACTGAACGGCTGAAATTGTATCTTGCCTATGAGCTCACAGGTCATGATCAGCCACCTGAGCAACTACTCTGCTTTCTGGTTGACTTTAAGATTCACCCGACCTCTAATCCACAAGGAATTCATCCCAAACACTTTGCAGCGATACTAGCAAATAGCTACAAAATGCCTTACTGCATTGGTTCCCAAAAGATTCAAGGAGAACAAACCTGTCCCAATTTCATATTCCCAACTTCAGAAGTCTTGTGCCTCACTTCACAGCTGAGGAAAGAGTGTTTGACCTGGAAAATAGCACTGACTTTCCTTTAAATGGGAAGAGAAGCTTGTAAAAGCTGGCTATGCCCCGAACACATGAGCGGAATTGTAAGTACGCTATTTCTTGGATAACAGGAGGTGACCAGTCTTTAGGCTCCCAAGAACGTTTCAGAGTTTAGCTAACGAAGTCCCTGAAGAGATGCTCACTTTTAAAAGGCAAGTAAATGCAACAGTATCTCAGGACGAGGTCTGCTGACTTGAACTAAAGTGCCCTTAGCTCCACAGCAAGAGGTCACTAAATGGATTGCCTACCAAAGGAAGCCCTGTCAAAAAAAAAAAACAAAAAAAAAGACAAAAAAAAAAAAAAAAAAAAAAAAAAAAAAAAAAAAAAAAAAAGGGAGAGGAAGAAAAAACACACCGAACTTTCAAAAAAAAAGAAAAAATAAGAATCAGGTGAGTGACTGAAAGACACCACGTAGCTTTCACAGGCAGCTGGAGATGGCCATCATTCTCCCATTCTTCCATAGGAACTGTGAATTCACCTACCATTTTGACAGCACGCTTACAGCAGAGAGCACGTGTGCAGATGGACATTTCAGACATTACCTGAAAGCCTTTCGAGGAGGATTTACTGCTTTTCTTTGGGGTGCCCCTCATTAATATGGCTCATTCTTAGAAATAAGCAAAATGTTTTCAACTGCTACATTCCGCTTTGGTTTCAGCCTGCTTGGAAGCAAGTTCTGCTCTACGCAGCAGTATCTTCTTATCCTGGCAGTAGACTTCATGATACTTTCCCTTTGTTATTAAATTCCATAGGTGAATTTTTGCAGAAAACAGCAAGGCAAGACCAGATGAGAGTGGCTGTTCTTTTTACTGCAAGGGAATCTAATCAGAGGGATTCTGGCTCCACTGGAGACTAAAAGACTAAAAGCAATGTATTTGGTGAGAGAGTATTTATCAGTTATCTGAGGGGACCAGTGGCAAATACAGGTATAAATACAGGTTTTCACGATGTTATCACCTGTAGTCGTAATAACTGAGCCTTTTTGTTAAGACAAGAACTTCAGCTTCTGAAGTCTTGGGATGCTAACTTTTAACGGATGAGGGGGAGGGAAAAGATAACCTAAAGGATTAGAAAACATGAAGCCAAGGTCAAAAAGCTTCTAATGCTGATATTACAACCAACATACTCAACAATAAAATACAGTATCACTTTTTTTTTGTTAGATAACTTAGCAGATTTCAGTGTACAACAGACAATTTTGGCAGAATAAACCAAAGAATCTTTAGAAGGAATACAGGCATTAATGAAGCTCTGGAAAATCTGCCATTTAATATGAGACCTATGAAGTCCAAATAACTATTGCAGAAGGTTTCAGAGGCAATTTACTCATTGTCTAAAGAATTTAAACAACAATAAGACTTCTGATAATAGGTAATTTCTTCATCTAGCAAAAAATGCATAATGGAATACAACAGAGCAGAACCTCAAAGTGTAAACAAATGCAAATAAGAAATAGGTGTTCATTTAAATTAGCTAAGTGACAGTAATTTACCATTAAAACCCCTACCCCAGGATTTGGGTCTTTTAGCCATCAGACAGACCCCCTCTATCAATACCTTTCCACATACAGGTCCAAAAAAAAGTGTGAAATGTAACGGGAAAGCCTGTGTAGGCAACAGAGAAAATTAAAATCTACGGATCTATAAATTAATTGAATTGTTATTGGACTTTCTTACAGACGAGTCACAGTGCAGACTTTATAGCTTTCGGAGGAAAAATTAGAGAAGCTGAAATTTAAGAGCTCTGTACCAACGCAGCAATTAGCATGTGCAGAAATTAGATGAACTGAATAGGCAAGAACCTTTTTAAAGCACAGAAAATTATCCCAAGTTTGCGCGTATTCAAGCAGAAGAGTTTCTCACATTACATTCTGATCCCTGTAGTAAAGCTTCTAAATACTAGGTATCTCATTAGCAGGTTTAATAAGAAATTTAAAGAGGAGAAGGGAGTATTGGAGGGAAAGCTTTTGTACTTTTTGAAACTGGAATCCTAAATAATGTTTCACTTGGCAGAAAAGAAAGGAAATCCTAGCATATATAAACCTAATATTCTTCCAGTGCTAGTAGACTTTATGCTGCCACCTCCTTTCAAAGAAAGGATCTACTCCATATAGTTAGTAAACTTTAAACAAACAAAAAAAGCAAAAAAAACCCCACCCTGAGGTCAAAACAAAACCGAAAATCTGATTTATAGGTGGGATTGTGGATGTACCCACAATCATAGATTTTTTTATCAAAAAATCATCATACAGCAAAGGAATTTCACAGCAAACATCTCAACTGATAAGAAACCTCAGCTACAAAATAGTTCCAATAACTGCAACCATCCTCCCAAATATAACATATTCCTTTTTGTGAAGAATATTTTAGAATCTTAAACGCTTCTCTACAAACCTCAAACAATCCCAGTAGATTTTGTTTCTTGTTTCTTTTTTTCCCCCCCCTCCCTTTTTTTTTTTTTTTGAAACTTCAGTAAATGTTCCCTGGGGCAAAGCTCGCACAAAAACTACAGAATGTCTCCTGGTACTAAACCTTCTGTGAATCAAGCTTTTAGATACTTGCAACGCTCTGGCATCAAGACGTTCATACGACTCTGAATTATTTATTCATCAATCTTTGTGCAACTTCCCAAACACCAATGGAGACCAAGACGATTTCAGCTATTTGATGTTACATCTTCTCAAGTGGCTAAAGAGGCTATAAAGCACCCCATTGCTTAAGCCTGCCATCTCAGTTCCATTAGCAGTAAAGACCTCTCTATTCAAACTGCTAAGTAAATCCTCCGAGAGCCCGGGGACTGTTTCATGCTTGAAAGCAACTGTTAAGAATTTGACAACAACCAAACTGTTCCTATTTAATCCTTCTCCCAAGGTAAAAAGAATTATAGGTAAACATATGCCTTCATTATTTGCTTTGCTGCATTTCAATACTCAATCCCACACAAAATTGCCAGCCAAGGATTTAATGCAATCTCTTCTGTATTTCAGAGCTATTGCCTTTACAGAATGGAAAAAGCTTAATAAGGGCTGTAGAGTTGGTTAGCAAACAACTCTATTTTCTATAACGCACACTAGAGATTTTGCAGAGGTAACTTTAATAATGCAAGGAGTTTGAGAATCTTTTTTCAAGTTAGGATTTTCGGGTAAACCAGAATAATTGTCAGTCCATTCAGTCTGCCAATAATTATTTTTCTTTTCAATTAAAAGAAACAAAATTGGTCTGTTACAGAGTACAACTACTCTAGTTTTAGAGCATACACAGATTTACATAAGCTTTCTTTTGGGTTAGTAATATGTATGTTAATCAAACACTAGACTATCGAGGAAAGCTTCTTAGATACACTCTGGAATGCATTAAAATGAAAATTTCAAGCCTTTGGTCAGGTTTAATTCAGGAATCAAAGAACTTCAAAATTTTTCAAAGAGACCAACACTTTGTTACTTAGTGATGTACAGTGTTCTCACCCACGCAGCCACTGTCTAATCCTTCTTCTTTGTAAAAAAGATGAACCATTACATATGGAGAACGACTGAATGAAAATAAACACGTGCATTCTGTGAGGAGTAAGTGTATCAGCCCAATTAATATTTCTTTTTAACTTGGGAGTCAAAAAGGATCCCCAGAAAGCAGACAACCTTTCACAAGAGTTTACCCAGACTGCATTCTTGTTTGGAGACAAAACGAGGGCTAATATTAAACTGAGGAGTATATTTAAACAGACAAAAGAAATTTGCAGTTTAAAAGGAAGGCTGTGGACAATTCATCAGGCATTAAAAACCAAAGGCTAAATCCAGATCTCTCATTAAATTTCATGGATTTAGACTTAATATACAGTACAGCAGATGTACCATTTACATACAGTACAATAGATATGTCCAAAATAATCTATATAGTTCGTAACATTTGTACCCTGTCAGAGGACTTTTATGACAAAGCAGAAAGAGGGTGAATCACATATCTAATTAACAAGGGACAACTAATCATTGAAAAAGCTAAACCCAAAATCAGAACCTTAAACTTCAATGCTGACACTAAAAGTCAAAAACAAAATTCCCAAATTTTTTCTCATACCATGCATCACTTATCATACCCCACTTTCTAGTGGGTTTCCCACACACAACTTAGTGAGCAAAGCTCCTTACTAACTTTCATAATACTACCTGCAAGTAAACAAGGAGGTCATGAAAACAAACAGGAGACTTGAAGACACTCAGACAGTTACTGTAAGGCTAATTACGCTATTTAATGGAAAAGAAAGCCTTCTTCCTAGCCTAATTTAAGCAGCAAGAAAAAGCCACCACTAGCTTTGAAAGCTGCAGCTTTCCCCACCATTCAATTAGGCTTTCTTCTTTTTTTCTGCACATTCACACATTAAAACTTCTTGTTCTTTTCATAAACATTTAAATAATAAATTCCCTTTTCTGCTCTGAACTGCTTAAGGAAATGGGCACAGTGCAGCCTTTATATTACTTGTATGCTTTTCTGCCATGTCAAGTCTCTACAGATGTCTTGGTTGTGCTTAACGCAGTCCTAAAGCACTGCTGAACGCATTATGGCTGGAGCAGCAGATTCAAAGGAGTACCTTAATAGTTGCTGCTTTTCTTTTACATCAACTCTTTAGAAACATCTAAGAACAATTTGGCACTAAAAACATCATTCTTTTTCCTTTCTAGATCACGGCTCTGTTCTAACCCATGCTTCCCTCCACAATGACATTTCAGTACAATAGTGCACTAAATTACTATTTTTTGAAGGGAACAAAATATAACTAATAATATGTCATTTTACCCCCATAAAGAAGCTCAAGTGAGGACTTAGGTGAATTGACACTTAAGTAAATATTTTGAGACTTCTTCAATACATTCGGTATATTTCAAGTTTCTTGTTTCTCTTCCCCAGAAATGCTGCTCTGCTGAGGAGCTTGCTTGTTAGCAGATCTCTATTCTTATGGAAAAGAGTGGCAAAGTAAGTGCACAATAAATATAATAAATGTTAACAGCAAACTCATTCATTCAAATGGAGATGGAAAAGAAAGGTAACGATGGAGAGTGAATAATCTCCAGTGATCTTCCTCAGGTATTTTGGCAAGGTTTTGTACATTTGTTACATATTGTATCATAAGTATTTTGCATCATTAAAAACACTGCACAGTATAAGAGAAGATTTCACACACAGTCGTCAAGTAAGGAGTACGAAAGCAAAATGTGTCTCTCTGAACAAATATAAACAACCAGTCACTTAATATCATCCTTCCTGACATACGGGAAATTTCATGAAGGTTACTGCCAGCCAGAGGTGTCTGCTACGTTATAAATAGGAGATAAAGCTAATTAGAATCCTATCTAGATGGTTGTGCTTCTTTTCAGGAATTGTTCTAGTAGTGCTGCTGTGATCGATGATTTGCTCTCCACATTGTCGATCCTGTCCCTTATCAGCTTGTGGGCTTCTCCTGGGCCAAAGGCATCTACTGCTCTGCTTGCATAGCGCTGGCCACGACGCCCCTTTGGTTCTGAAGTACTGTCCTCCTACTCATAATTAACAGCAACAGCTTTCTTGCTTTACATCTCCTCCCGTGCTCCTTTCTTCTGTGTTGTAGTACAGTACCCCTAAACAATCATCCACTGCTCATTTATCCTACAGGCAGCACTGGGGGACAAGAAACTCGGGAGCTAGATGCACACGCATACATCCGTCACGTGTATCCCTCCTAAAAAATCCAACAAGCCCAACTCATCTATATTCAAGCCCCTACATCTGTATGTTTCTTTCCATAATTATAATACTGTACAGTCCACAAACAGCCTAAGCACTAAATGATACACTGTAGCTGTTGCTAAGGCAGCAGCAGATTTACACGGGTGAAATCTAGCAGTGTACCACCCTTGTAAATTATCAATAATTAAGCTGCTTCTCCATTAAGGCTGCCGCAGCTAAAAAGAAAAAGAAATCTTCATTTGTCATGAAAACTTCACGTAAAATAAAGTAAAAGTCCATAAGGTAAAGAGGCCATATATTTTCTAACTTTCAGAACATTTATGACAATTGTCTTTAGAAAGTGCAGCAGTGACTCATGGGCTTTGTGCCCAGTGCTCAGGAAAGAAAAACAAACCCCAAACCAGTTGCGTCAAAACTGTTTCATAACCAGTTTCACTGCAAACCACCATGCTTTATCTAGGTTAACTGCATTGCAGGTATTCCCAACTTCGAGTAGTTTCAGGAAACTGCTACCTCTGCCCCTCTTCAACTCAATGGAAGTACTCCTAAAAGCAAGAATTTACAAGACTTTCCCGCAGGAAAAAAAAAATGGAACAGAGAAGGTAGAGGTTTGTTACTGCTTTTTCCTGGCTGAAATGGACAAAGAGTAAGAATAACAAAGAGATTTTATTCTGAAGCAGATCAGGGATAAAACTTTGCAAAAACACTTCACAAGTCTAGCACAGAAGGCTCCACATATTACCCAATTATAATTAAGACCAGCTGTGAGAAGTTTCACCAACTTTTCCAGAACTTATTTCCAAAGAAGTGGCTGGGTTTGTCTGTACACAGTTTTTGAAAAACAGAAAACAAACTCTCAGCAAATTGTCTATCAGAAAGGGAGCAAAACGTTCTATACTCCAACACAGAATACCAAAGCCATAGCAAATTAGTATCAGCTTAACTGATTTTATTAGAATTTCCTGTCATTATGTTAATAAAAAATTAGTGGCAAATTATTAAGTCACAGTAGTTGCATTACAAGACAGTGATATTAAAACATGATAGTTTAAATGAGACTGGTAAAAATATACTTAAAGCAGAAGATTATCTGCACAAGAAGCTTCATAACTGATATAAGCCTTGATTAATTAATACAAAAATTAAGCAATTTTTTTCTGCTATCTCTCCAGATCAGTCCAATCTACACATAGCAGATAAGCATTCTAATCTATGCAGTGTAGCATTTGAGTAGATTTTTAAAACTCCTACAAATTTCAAATACAAGTTGCTTTCAGGAATTTTACATTGCATAAGCTTCCCCTAAACGGAATATGCTTGATGAATGGATACAAGTGTAAAAGGTAAAACTGCTGTAAATGCCTGCATTTAATTTTTGAGAGAGACAAAAGTATGTGCATATTCACATTTATGTTGCCTTAAACTCACTTATGTAAAATGCTACATTAGAAGCCAAGTGTTATATCCATGGAGATTTATCCAGCTCAAACACCTGAACTTCTCTTTCCTTTAATCCATCTCTGCATTGGTTAAGGAGAACAAAAAATTCTATAGAAGGGCCATATCCAATCGCACAAGGAGGCATTTTACCAGAATGCTTGCAGAAGACAATAAAATCACGTTTCACTATGACTGACAGCCTTCAAGAGCTTTTGAGGCATTTATAGTTGTTATGACATAGTCAAAAAAAAACTCCAAAAAGTGCTGCATTAATCAATAAGGCAAATGATTCGCATTTCCTCCATAAAATGAGGAAACTTATCTTCCTTTGTAATGTGCTCTGGGATCTGATGAAAGCTGTAGATGATGAGTGTGGAGGCAATAAGTACATGTCTTTTCAGCTTGGCACGCATGCTAAATATTTTTTAACCTTAAATCATGCAACATATTCATACTTTTTACCTAATATGTATTTTTATATATGTACCCTTGCAACAATATTCTAAAAAATTAAAGTATCTCTGGCTTTAAATAAGAACATTATTTAATATATTTAATAAAAAGTGGAAATATTTACAAATTAACCTTGATAATCTTATTAGTAGAATGAATTAAGACCTCACAATGAACACACTGACATGTAGCAACAAAGTTTTGCATATTCCAAGGTTTTACTATTAAACATTTTGCACATGCATATAGAATTTTGACTAAACTATAACAATATGACTACAACATCTGAAAACTGGAAAAGCACCAAGACATCATCCTTCTCTTCCCAGATTCTTGTCAACATTTACGAAATCATCAGGAAGCAGCAGTTCAGTTGCAAATATTAGCTAAATCAATACAATTAAAAGCTGTTCCATTAGAAACCAGCATTCACAGTAATCCCTAAAGGGATGCTATTTCACCCACACCACCCTGAGAGCGCATCTGGTTTTCCTACTGCATCCAGCATAACTTTAAAAAGCGAAGAATAAAGAAATATTCCAATTATAGAATATGCAAGCTTTCTTTACCAGCAGTGAAGCATACAACAAGCACTATGCTCAAGAAGCAGCAACTGCATGAGAGGAAATGATGGGAGATCTAATTAACATAAATTTTCAAAGAGTCTGAGAACTCAAAATAAAAAGGGGGGTGAATGTTACTGACTCTATTAAAAATATACACACTCATAACAATATGGATTGGATCCGATGATCTTTGTGGGCCCCTTCCAACTCAGCACATTCTGTATTATGCTACAAATAGCATAGGGGCAAAAAGCGTGGGCTCTTTTTACAATTTAGTCACAAGCTTCTAAGGGAGGTAGATGATGTGGTACGGTTAATATCCTTGCTTCGAGATATTCTGAAGAAGTAAATGAAGAACATTGCCTTGCCTCTGTTTTAGTCATTAATTCGTTCTTCAGAAGCGCCTTCGTGCAAAGTGAGAACGCATCAGCCTAAGAGTGCCTAATGCAGCCCTAAGCAGCAACGCCTGAATTCAGGAGATGAGAACTGGACTGCGTAACCCCGCAAAGAAGGGAAATGAATCACCGAAGGTTAAACATTAAAAAAGTAGGAAAAAAATTAAACAGTCACAATAGCTGTCACATTTATGCACGCTCATCTAACTTTGAACAGCTGTGGCAATGTAATTCGCACCAACAGCAACAAATTCTTGTCTCTGTGTGTACGTCTTCTACACTGTCTCTGGGGTTTCTATTGTTGTTTCTTCAAGTTTGTAAGATGCCGGCATCAGGAACAGCTACTGCAAGCCACCCAGTAACAGATGCTGGGGAGGAAGGGGAAATCTTTTAAAATAATCATCATCTTTTGACCAACTCAAAAGATTTTCTTCAGTCTCCTGCAGTAGACAATAAAAGTGAAATGGAGTGTAATAAACACACAGCATAATGAAGTCAGAACTTGAATTCCATTTAAAATATGACATAAGATACATACACACACACAGAAAAAAATCCCAAGAGAAGGAATTTACAGCATAAGGCACCATAAAGACTGCGTAGCTACTTCTCCTAGTGCAGTTGGAATACCTTCCAGCTGGGCTGCCTGCTCTGCTTTGCCAGCACCGGTGGCTCACGCTGCTATTTCGCACGCACAGCGTTTCAAGAACCCCCTCTGCACAGCTGGTTCAGAACTGCCAGTACAATGTACATTCACACCTTAACCCAGATCACGGAAATTTATTCATACACAAATCCTAAAAGCAAGATAATACTGCGCTTTTCAAATAGTTAGCCACATTGTGTCTATTCAAAAGAGAATTAGTGCCATCTGATTTCCCACACTGTAACTCCTGAGCACTCCTCTCCTGGTGCTCATAGGTGCAGCGTTACTTGCTCTTCATTCAGCAATAATTCTTGATCTGTGCCCCAGAGATCAGAGGAGATCATGATCTAATGGTTCCACCTAGCCTTAAACTGCATTATGTTACGCGTTTGCACCAAAACCAATTAACCACTGGAATTCCACTGCGTACTTAATAAATATTTAAAGTCGAGAGATAATTTAGTCATAATATATAGGGCATTTTCTGCAAAAGGCAGAATTTTAAATAATTCATTCCATATAAATGTACCCATAAGAGGCTATATGCAACACCAACGCAAAAGCACTTGTCCAATATTTCCCCTACAGAAATGAAAAACTAAACAAGAAACACTAAATAAGTAAATTATATTGTACAATCATCTGGATAAGAACCAAAGTCATGTTTCAATCACTAAACTTAAATACACCACAGAAACATTTTTCACTTATGAAGTGAAAGTATACAAGACTGAACCGTTTTCCCACATTTGCCTGAAGAACTCAAATACCTAATATATATACAGATCTTTCACAGCTGCAGAAAACTCAGTTTATTTTAGTAATATATATATGTTGGAATTCATTAAAAAAGGTGTAAGAACATATTAGCTTAAGTTCAATAGTATATAATTCATGTGTGGATATCTATCTATCTATCTCATGACTTCTGTAACGACAATGACAACCCACATAATCCCAGACACAGATATACTGGACTATTTTGAAACATCAGTTATTTGCTTTGTGTGATCAGCCAGCTTGGGAAGAGGATTGAGCATCATGGTTACACTATTTTTAAATTTACCATGTGGGGTTTTGTTTGTTCATTTGGTGTTTCTTTGCTTTAGTTTTAAATTATAAACACTATGGCTTCTGAAGGATGTCAGAAAGAAAAGAAAAGCAACACATTAGCCTCAAACTTTGCCCCAATGCAGTTCTGCCAGTATTGATAGGTCAGATAAAACCAACTAAGTGAGTAAACAAATCTATTTTCATTTCACGCTCAATTAAAAACATAGTGGGTTGCCCCAGACTGAGAAAAGTGTGGAAACTTTTTTTTTTTAAATAAAGTTTCCTAATTTTAAAGATTTTTTTAAGGGCAAACTATCATTGCAAAGAAAGAAACAACATAGTACCTACTTAGGGCCAATACGTATACAAGAACTTGAAAAATTAAGCTGACCTAGGTTATAGAACCAAATCTACCTAAATGCATGTGTAATTAGGTGCACATAAAAAAAGCTCTTCAGACAGCATGCAATCTGTTTAGTTGCAACATACTATAACCAGTTCTCACTAATAAACTGGAAACTTTTAGTTTGTTGCTGCCTGTCATTTAATTTCATTTTTCCCTTTCCTATACACAACAAATGAGATAAATACTTCTTTATGTCCCACATTCGTCACACATTTGTTCTTTCTTTCTCTTCTGCTTTGCAGAGTTTTCCACCCTGGGTTTTCTATTCCCTTTCTTTTCCCAGTTCTCTTTGTAGCCTCACTCTCTCTTCTCCATGTTTCAAATACCTCTGATGTACCAATAGCATTGTATCAGACAAATTAAAATATTCTAATACAACATAATTACAGCCAAAAATAGGTGGAACTGTTGTTGACATTGCTTGGAGACTCATGCATCTCTGTTGGTAGCAGCCTTCATCGGCAGCCAAGCTTCCCCCAGCCTAAAGCTCTCTTCTCCCCCAAACACCAAAACCCCCAGGCCATCACCACACGCACAAACCGCTGCACCAACGTTTCTGTGAAGGCATTCTGGCCATCAGCTACTGACAAAAAACCAAAGGAACAGTAAAATGGAAATGCAGTCCATCCTTCATGCAGGGATAGATTTCAGTCCCACAACAAGTAACAGTGTGTGGCATAAAAAAGCCACTGTAAAATCAGCCAGAATTTGAAGCTTCAAGTCATAGCAGCTTCTGTTCAAAATGCCCTCCTCCCACCAGCAAGCAATACTCCACCAAACAGCCACAATTACTACCACAGCAAGAAGGATGAGATGTTAATGCAGAAAAAAAAGGCTAAATAAAAGTAGAGTGTTGAGTCCAGAGACTGTCAAATAATGAGACTGTGAATGGAAAAAGAGACTCTAAATGTAGGAGATTCATTTTGTTTTGTTTTTTTTTAATTTTCCTGCTGGCCTGAGTCAAATGTTAGCTCTGGGGAAATGTTCACAGATATCTTTTACGTACACCAACTCCAGTATTTACAATTCTGTTGATGTGCAAGTGTAAACGGGCGGTGTTTTTTTAACTCCTTATTTTTCCCTTTTTGAACTGACAGTTCTTAAAATTGGCATTTATGTGTCCATATGCATGGACACGGGGACACAAATAATAGCAGCTACATGACTATGTGCAGAGCATGCTACTCAGTCTTTTGTATTTTATCTCCTCATAAGACGAAATCAGCGTGCTGTCACCTAAACCAGCAGTAACTAAATAAAAAGAACCCCTTTGCAATATTTTAAAGAACTTTAAAAAAATCTCAAAACATTTTAAACAGTGCAAGAATTGCATCTGGAATCTTGGCTTTATGGTGTTGATTCTACAGAGCCTGTGAAGATTCCCAAAACACAGAAAGAAAAAAAGAAAGAAGATAGGCATTTATTTTGGTAATTTGTGAAACCTCAGCTATAATACACCAACTCCTAATTAGAAGTCTGACACGGTAATTAATTTAAACACGGAATAACCTATAACCTTATCACTGTTCAGTGATTACTAGCAAGATGTTTTTACTGTGACTATAAACTCTAGAATTCTCCGAAAACATGAACTTTAATCCCCTGGAAATGACCATCATGTGTCATCTAATTACTTAGCACATTTCTGGCAAGAACAAAATTTATTGCCAAAACGATAAATAAGGAAAGAGAACAGCAATGGAGAGTTAAGTTACATATGTCTCAAATGAACCAGAACCCCTGTGAATAGCAGCATGCCTGGGATCTAAGGGGATCTAAGCATGTCTAGCCAGGCCCACTTCTCTGTGTCTTTTTTTATTTGTTCTCCAAACCAAGACAAAGGTTCAGGTTTCTACAGCACTTGGAATTTATGGAACTCCACTGAAATGGCAGCCAACAATACTTAAATGAATTAGGAAAAAGTATAGGACAAAAATCTTCAGACATGGTATAATAAACTCTAGCTCTTCTGCATCAGGAAAGCATGTTTATGCTTGCTGATCCTTTTCACAAACTCCTCTAGAGGCATCACTCATTCTTCCTTCCACTGTTTTAAAACTCCCCACAGTCTCACAGTGACAGAGTAATGACCTTTCTTTCCCTGCCAGTGTTATCTGGGACAAAACTCAGTTACAAATCCGTAATTCTTCTCCTCAACTATTCCCTCCTCTGGGATATTTTTTAATACATTTTACTCATTTTATTGGTTCTGTAATTTGTTTTTTGTTTAGTATTGCCCTGTATGTTCTTTTTGCTGAACTTTTTAACTGAAAAAAAGCACCTTTGTCAGGGAGAGCTCTAGTATTCTCTGCTATTAAACAAGAATGCTGGTACCATACAATGAAAACTTTTGCTATGAAAGCAGTTAAGTCTAGGCCTTTAAGCTACATGAATCTGAAAACCAAATTAAAATGTTTTCTGGAGCAACTCTCTTACTCGATACAGGTCATTATTTTATTATTTGAAAAAATAAGACAATCAGAAGCAGTCAGTGGTACAACCATACCCATTCTGAACAAAACCAAGACAGAAAGCAACGTGAGTTTATTTTACTGACACCCTTAAAAAATATTTGTCAACACTATGGAAAGGTATCAAGAAAGACCTTCCTAACAGACGCATGTCAAACGCAGTGCATTCAGAAACCTAAAAGAAAAAGCCTTTAACTTTTACCTTTCGTATTTTAATATGCACTGGAATATTTCTTCTCGTACAAAAATAGTACTCTAACTTACTGAAAATTTTTTAGAGATCATATTTTACAAGTTCAGTTAATGCAAAGAGGCTGCAGAACCTCCCTCCATCCTTAAAGAACTCAGAACTCAACTGGACAACCTGAGCAACACCACCTAGCTTTGAAATTAACTCTCTCAGTGCTGAGCAGACGACGGGCTGGAAAACCCTCAGAGGACTCTTCCTACTTGAATTGTTCTGTGACTCTAAACCCTCCCAAAAGCAACAGAAAAGACACTGCAGCACATAAATGCAAAGCATTACAACCGATCTCTTAAAAAAATCTGCTGCTTCTGCCAACATGGGATACTGAGTGAGATGGCATTTCTCCAACTCCACATCCACATTTCACAGCCTCTGAAAAGCTGTTAGACCAGCAATATTCATTCTTCAAGGTGGAGAAAACTAGTAAGTGTGAACCAAAGCTGTGTTACTGCTCCTCCTCTTGGTTTCTAGATCTGCTTCTTGAAGGCGAAGTCTGTCAAGAAATATCCAGGGAAAACCTGACAGCAAGAACCTCATAGTCGAGCCTCATTTGGCAGAGACTGGCATCTTCTGGCTCCATCTCCTACCTCCATCTGGTGAGGCTGCCTTTTAAGATTACAAAAGACAGTCAAAACATAACAAAGACTGAAAGCCACCGTCGCCAAAAGTCAATCATGAGTAAATCTCTCTCTTTTTAGGTCTAAATGCTAATTCCTCTAGTGTCAGATTCTACCTGTCACTGCTCAGAGGCAGGTGACGTATGAAGGAGCTATCTACTCATTGCAGTGCTCATCATAATGAGAATATGGCTCGTTTACAATTTTTGCCTATTAACTTCTGGTAGCACACTATTCATATAAACCAATTTGGCATAAACATCAAAAGTTGTAATGGATGCATTTTTGTTTGATCTAGTACACTGCCTTTTTTTTTCTTTTTACTGTTTTTTGGTTAGGATTCTTCAGCACCTTTACAGCCATGGCCGGGAGCTGCACTACACCCATCCTTCCAAACAGCACCCAGCCCTGCAAAGGCAGAGAGAAACCATTTCACTACCACTTACACACTTACTGTGTAGGAGACAGATGCTAGAAACAAAAGCCTAGAATTTAACTTTCAGAAAATACAAAAAACAGAAGCAGACATTTTTCTCCAGTGATATTTTTACTTTTTGCATTTAGGCAGCAAAACAAAACTGATTCTCCCTAATACTTTCTGACTTCATAAGCAAATATTTATTTCCCAGTACCATGGGATTTGGCACGCAAACACTATAAGAAAATATTTTAATACATAAACTATTGTTAATGAAGGTATCTCTCAGTTTACTAATGTTATTTTAATTATGAAATGGCTTAACATTATCATTTTTATTTCCAAGGACAGCTTTTCCTACTTGAACCTAAGTTCTTAACTTTCCTTTTCAATGTTTGCACTGCCTAAGTATGTAAAAATACAACAGAGTTACCCAGGTTTTAGCATACAAGGTCAAACCCACCATATTTTCAAGTGCTGCACACTGCCTCTGGCAGAAACCATTAACTGGAACTTCAGAAAATAAAATACCCATAATGCACCTAACTAGTTTTGTTGAGTTTTTTGGTGCACTTTAGAGAAACAACCCTGCCATCAACAAGTCCAAACTACTGCAGGTAATACATTTAGGCATTATTAAAAGTTCTGAGTCTTTAACAAGAGCACTCTTAATCAATAAAAATGTCAAAGCCCAATCAGTTTTGCTTCTTTCTTCTCCTTGATCATACACACTCGGAAACTCCCAATGCTACAAATTACCACTTCTAATCCTTCTCCCGTACAGCAGAATCCCTCCTCCTTTGCAGGGAAGGTCAAGGTGAAACGCTTGTGATGCAGAGCTGAAGCCTTGCGGTTCCCTATTTACCGAGCCCTCCAGACAAGGAAACGGGTGCATGTGAGCCAGATCCAAGCGATGCTAATGCATTAATGACTGACATGTGGCAGAGGCACAGACACATAGATGCAGCTTGACATTAATGGAGAGATTTGCCTGTGGTCATGCACATAGAGGGGGGACAAAGATAGACCCACCTGCCTCATGTTTTAACCTGAGTATGAAATCAAATGTCAGACGAGATTAATTAGATGCCAGGAGTTTTATTCTTTTCTGTTGATAGAAAAAGCACATTTCCATAATGTGAGGAAGCATTTATGTGGATAGCAAATCAGGTTGACATTGAGAGAAGGTTTACTTTATTGTGAATGCTAGCTGTGTGGTGCTTGTCAGTGCAATTACTTTCTACTCAAGTGGTTTGCTTTTTAACATTTTATTATCTTAACAATAAAAACCCTGGAAGCAATAATTATTTATTATGCTAATTCTTTAGCTTTTTTCTTATTAAGTTCTGCCAGACCATTAAAACTTGCTGTTTTCCAGAAATAAACCTAATTTATTAATATTCAGCCAATTATGGAAAAAAAGAGAGAAGGCAAAAACAATCTCTTTACTGGTAATTAGTTACTAACCAGTCAATTTGTACGCCTATCAGCTTCCCCATAAATTCTATTTTCATTTATTCAATACCCAACATTTCTAACATCGTTCTGATCGAAAACAACTTCAAAACACTAAGTCCACTGTAGAATTTTTTTATAAATAGTGATTTAAGCAGTCTGAGAGGCAGCAGGGCTTCAGACCACTCTGAAAATGCACTATACTCAAGGACTGCATTTTAATTATGGAAACCTTTTAGAACATCCCTGTTTTATTAACAGTAAGTGAAAGACTATAAACAAGGCTTCAGTATGCACCACTTCTCAATCCTGCCTAAAGCCCTCCAGGGGAAACAGCTTCAATGTGCTTTCATTTCTCCCCCCTAGCATTCTCATCTCTGAATGCCTCTTCTCACCGGCTTTAAAATTCATTTAACATAACAACCACACAGTTATGCTTTTTTCTCCCCTTTTTTTTAATATACAAGTGTTCCCTCCCTTAGGAATAAACACCAAGGCCACAGCTCTCAAACTCCCATGGCATAAATGCAATATAGGAGACCATAAGCAATCTAAGCAGAAAAGCACTGCAACTAAATGTACCTTGAAAAGCTCTTAGTTTGCAATGCTTTTATAAAGCTTCATGTCCATGCACAAACTGTCCCTACATTTCACGCAGTGACAGTGGTAGTAATCCCTGGAAAACTTCTGGAACAAATTCCCTCGCTCAGAGCTCGGTTCTCTCCGAGCCAGTACAGCACTAGCTTCTTCCACGGCAAGGATGCAACACCCCGGTGTTTGTCAGAGCAGCCCCCCCAGCTGCAGTGAGCAATGTGAACTCCCATGATGCCACCACACACAAGATGCAGGCTTCTCCACCGCTCCCTGCTTCTGAGACAGCTTTCTCCTGTACCTCCCACTGGGAGATTCTGCCTGTGGCAACAGAAAATTTCCTATTAATATGTAACATATACCATAATTAGCACTGTAAAGCAGGTAGTTATCTCACAACCGTCCTCCCATCGCCTCTCTCACAATCACAAAAGTTTATTTACAGCGGAAAGAAAGAAAAAAGAACCCCATGAAACTGGTGAAGAACGTCTGATTCTTTTTATTTGTGTTTTCTAAAAGTTAAGTTCTAAGATTAAGCTTCTGCTTCTAGCATCTGTCTCCTACACAGTAAGTGTGTAAGTGGTAGTGAAATGGTTTCTCTCTGCCTTTGCAGGGCTGGGTGCTGTTTGGAAGGATGGGTGTAGTGCAGCTCCCGGCCATGGCTGTATAGCAACTCATTCTCAAAATCACTTATTAAAGGTGCTGAAGAATCCTTACCAAAGGGGGAAAAAAAAATAAAAAAGGTAGCGCACTAGATCAAACAAAAATGCATATATATACAACTCTGATGCTTATGTCAACAAACTCCTGGCCTTTTGTATGAAAAGAGCAGGAAGAAAACCAGCACAAGAATGCCACTGATGTTCAGGACCACTCATTATCCTAAGGGAGAAAACCAAAATCAAACACGCCCCGCAAATAAATCAATCAGGGCCAGACTACAAAAGTTACCAAGACTATTTAACAAAATCAGAGTAGAAAGGCAATCTTCATAAAGTACTTTTTTAAGCACAGAGTCTGGAGATGGAGGGATTCACTTGCTTTTCTGAATACATGCACAGCATTATCACTTCAGTCCCTCCCAGGACATCAGGTTAGGCCTTTAGGGTTTATAACATCAGTCCAGCCTTTCTGATGAAGTGTGTGCCTCAATGACCTGCATTATTCTCTTACACAGAAGCAGCAGCCTGATTTGGAACAGTCATTGCATTCCTAGCCATGCCTCTGACTAAGCATGCAACAACCTCTGAAGTTCTCTCATTCCTGCATCCCAAAATTATTTCATCTGTAAATCTAAGCCAGTGCGAGTTACATTTGCTACCAAAAGGTAGACAAGGTCAATTGTGAGTTTCAGCACGATTACCCCTCTTCAGCAGAAATTTAAAATGTAGAGCCCTTGAGTTTTCATCTCCAGACACACTGTATTTGATTAAGTGAATACCAGATTTTTTTTTTTAAACATACGAAAATTCCCTTAAAAACTATTCATCTACCAAAATACTTCAAAAACCAAATAAATTTGGGAGCTACACAGAAACTCCTAACAAACTCAGGCTTCTACAGAACACACCTGAAGACAATTAGCTTTTGGCAATGACTTTTGGCTGCTCTACTCACCATACCATAATAAATACACAGTATGTAATTCGAGAGAACCGATGAACATGGAACGGTCCAATGCTGAAGCCTCTGATTTTCTCTCTCTTAGGACAGGCACCGATTTTTTTTATTACTATACTCTAAAAAGTATATTACTAAATGTGCTGCAGAAACACTAGATGTAATGCAAGAACAGAAACAGAAAAAGCTCGTTAAAAATATAAGAAGACACAAGCTATACAGCCCTATTAATTTCATTTATTACCCATGCATGTCAAATAGCATTAATTTACAACAGTAAAAAGCAAAGCCATTAAGTATATACAGAGCTCTGAGAATTTCAGGTGTGAAACAGACCAGTTTCTCCCAACAGCTTAGAGTTCTGTTGTGCTTAAAGTGCAAAGAGTAAAACTCCATACCATTGCAACTCTATCTCGTGTATGCACAGGAAAATGTATGGAGTAGCTGTAAATACTTTCTCTTACAGAAAATTAATTGCCCTGAGTGCAATATTCCTGTATCAAAGGTGCCAATACTTCACAGTCATCCTCCACATCAACATAAAAATTTATCGCAAGTGATGTCAAAATCCACTAAGTCCCATGTTGTTTGTTTATTACTAATTCATTGCTGGAGGCAATTAGCTCCATCCTCAACTGGGCTGCATTAGGAGGCTGACTCCAGAGCAAAGCCAGAGTGGGGACCACAAACCAACTCTGAAAACAGATAGATTTGAACAGAAACAGATGAGGAGTGCTCATGAAATCTACTGCACAGCTATGTGCTAAGGCAAGCATTTTCCATCTCTAGGTGGGTAGTGAGCATCTCCAGAAACAAAAATCTAACTCGAGTGACCTGTTTAAGTTAAGAGTTCCTCTACCTATCACAGGAACATACCCCCACTAAATCCATTATCCTGTTATACAACTGCAGCCATTACACAGCTTTTGAACGATTTAAACTATTCCCACACAGGTGGACCCGCACCCAGTGCGTGTACACAAGATCAGAGCAATCCTTTTCAAGTCCCAGTCGTGGCCTCACCTCAGCTAAACGCAGACTCTTACTCCTTTCGGATACCTGAGACCCTGTTTGGAAACCTTCAGCTGCTCTTAAAAGTCACCTCGCTTTTCAGACTTATGATTCTGTTGATACCGTAGAAGCCAGCAAAAGAAGTCAGCTGCAGTCTCAGAGCTATGTAGTGCTGAAGAAAAGACGCCAGTAAAACTTGCTCCTGTCATTAAAGAGAGGAGACAGAACTCAACCGGCATTCAGCTTCCCAAAGCTCTGTGATCTAATTCTATACAAAAGGCTTAATAAGGTTTAGGCTCATAATACAATTAGTAATTTAGCTCACAAATTAGACTATCTATTAACACTCCAGCAGAGACATCAGCCATATGAGGATTAAGAAGGAATCTGCTGCTCTCAATATGGGAGTGAGAACTTGAATGCTTTAATAGACCACTTCAGCTTCTGCTAATGCGAACATAAATTGTGTCGTACAGGATGATGTGAGCGTGGCCAGCAGCCTGCTCATATATTGAACTTTCATCAGTAGGAACCACAATAACAATTTGCACAGTAAGTACAGAGTGGCAACTTTTGAGCTCATTTTAAAGCATAATTTTAACTGGTACAAATATGTACTGGTAGTGGGAAATACACTGCACATGCATTAGAAGTGCACATAGAAACAAGTGCCAAAATCAACATGTTGCCGTGGACAAACCCAGGTCAACCCAAGCTATGGATATTATATTACACAATATTTAACTGCAATATTTGAATAAAGAAGCGACCCTCTTCCAAATCTTTGCAAACCACATTTATTCTGTACCTATTAAGAATGGAAGCAGACATACGTAATAAAAGATTCTTCGTCATCTTCTCCCACAAGCAGTGCCCAAAAGATTTTTAAAATGAGCTGATATCTCTAGCATGCTACTTAATGGCACATTGCTCACACAGAAAAATACTCCAGATGAATTTTCCAAGGTAGGCTAAAAAACCACTCTACTTATTACAAGAAACTAAAATTTCAATTGCTGTGTTTGAAAAGTGCTGTTCCAATTTCCAGAAAACTATACGTGTAACTACATTTCTACAAAATGCCAATATTGGTGTGCTCATGCTGACTCGTGTTAACATCCGATTTACTTGCAATTATTGTGTCAACAGGAGCTTTTTGTAATTACTTTGACAGCACACCCAAAACTGACTGTATTCACCTTTAGGTTTTGAGCTTGCGTTTGCAAAATTAGGGCCAGCATTATTAATTCTTTTTAGCTTGAAAAACAAACAAACAAAAAATCTTCATCAGTTTACTTCACACTCTAGCAGAAACCATTCACACCCAAATAATATTATGAACAATGTCCATCTGGCCGCTGTATCTCATTCCCCACCAGCACTGCCTGCTGCTGCTATCGAGTGTTCAGTGTGAATGCACTCAGTGCGAAGCAAGACTCAAACCTCACTCGCTCACAGTACTTACTCATAAGCACATGCTTTGCTGTCATGTGTCTCAGCACATGCATGGGACCATTTTGGTCTCATCTGTCTCAAGGAAAAATAAAAAAGGCAAAAATCCCTAACTTGTTGTCAATGACACTCCGGCAGTCAGGAATTGTATCCCCAAGCTTCTACCACAGCTGCCCAGAGGCTCTGCAGCCTTCTGAAAACATGCACGTAGTTCTCCAAACTGTAAGGGGCAAAAGTGCCCCACAGCAACACAGGAAATCCACATCAGAGCTGCCATCCTGCAGGCTCAGCTCTCTGCCCAGCTCAGTCACTGCTGTCCAAAGCACGGAGGTGGCAGAGGAAGGCACAAATTATTCAAGAAGAGGAGAAGAGAAAGTTGCACGGAGACCTCATAGCAGCTTTCCAGTATCTGAATGGGGCCTACAAGGACGCCAGAGAGGGACACTTCATCAGGAAGTGTAGCAATAGGACAAGGGGAAACGACTTCAAACTGAGAGTAGATTTAGATTAGAAATTAGGAAAAAATTCTTTACTGTGTGGCTGGTGAGGCACTTGAATAGGTTGCTCAGAGAAGCTGCAAATGCCCCAACCCTGGCAGTGCTGAAGGTCAGGTTGGACAGGGTTTGAGCAACCTGATGTAGTGGGGGGTGTCCCTGCCCATGACATGAGGGTTGGAACTAGAGGAGCTTTATTTATGGCCCCTTCCAACTCAAACCATTTTATGATTCTATTTGTGGAATACAGTGATGAGGAGCCGGCATGAACAGAGAAAAGGAGGTGGAGAGAGCTCCGGAGGTGGCAGGTAAGCAACGAATTCTTAAAGGTGGCCTGGTGGTTAACAGCTTTGTTAAATATGTATTATATTTGCCGTGGAATACACTGTACTAAAGCACAATTTTAGGACTGAGAGCAGGTAAGAACCCTCCCTCTTCCTCTGCACAAAATTCCACAGCACACAGCTCTGGAAGATTACTATAATTGGCCAATTTTTCCTTTTATTGCTAGACCACTGGGCAGAGTCAAAGCACTGAAATCACGGGAATGGGGCTGCTTATGAATGTCACGTATTTGCTCAAAGCCAGTTTCAAGCACACAGATCCCATTTCTTTGCAGTTCTGCTCCCAAAGGTCTAGAAATACACATCCTCTAATCCTGGCGTACAAGCAAGAATTAATTTTTCACTGCTACAAATCTAGCGTGACACTCTGCAGTTTGTGAAGACTTCAACAGACCGAGTTCTGGAAACGTGAGATTTCTCACTCACAGCCAGTGAGTGGTTCCCAAACTGTCGTTTGCAAAGCTGTGATCCACCCACTACAAGCATTGATTTGAAGCAAACGAGCATGTCAGATACTACTTGACTGAAGGAGATGTGCTGTGGACCAATTCACGAAACCACAAGTTTACGTTCATTTTGAAAATGAACGTAATTCAAAAATAGGGACAGTTCTTATCGCGGTCCTGGGGTCTGGGCCACACATCAGAAACTGGCTCCATTTCCTGCAAAGGACTCAAAAGAACTGACAGGCAAGCAGTAACTTTAAAAATGCAAGTTTCCACGTTGCAGCCTAAACTGCAACCCAATGCATGTAACCAAAACCTCTGAAGTAGTTTCTGACTGATGCCAGAATGACTCCACAGCCGCTGCTTTCCATTTCCATTCGTCACCAAGTCATTACAGGTATCTTCCAAAATAAAAATTTAGACCTCCAAAGGCTGTATCTGTTTCTCTGTAGAAATCAGAGAAAAAATTTCAAATGCAGCAGATAATGCATGCACTGTTTACATTCCCTAATTCCCCTTGAGTTGACCTTGACCATTCAGCTAGATAAAGCCCAGACAGTCTTTACCTGAAATTCTCAGTCTGAACATATGCTTCACCCCTACTCCAAGTCAGAATTAATATCTGCTCTTCAACACTCCAACTCCACTATATGACAGAGGAAGGTACAGGTGAGTAAGGCTGAAGTTCACAGTCAGCAATGATCTGCCAGTGAATCAACCCACAGGCACCACAATATGTTTGTCTATGACCGAAAACAGAGCAGAAGTATCTGAGGAAAATTATTTTTAAAGGGGTTATTTCCACATCATTTCCCTGCATGGATAACCTTGTGCTATACACTGAGCTATGACTTCAAAAACATTTTAAGGTTTTTTAATGCTCACACCTTTCTGTGGCCATGGCAAGTTTTTGGCTAACAAGGGTAACGTTTAACTGCCCAAAATTCAGGATGCAAAGAAGCACCAGATTCTAGTGGACAAACTTTCCGAAGAGCAATTTTACATGTAAGGATCCAGCTCTGAAGCTTCTGCAAGACTCATTTAAAAACCCCAATCCGTGTCTGCTGGTGGTGCACGGCTGCTGCAGAAGTCAGGGGTTTTACTTGTCAGGAGTGTGTTTCAACTTGTCTCGGGCTCCTGGGCCCTATGCAATTTCAACGCATATTTGCTCTAAAGGGTATGTGCTTGTATCAAACACTCTTAAATAAATAAAACAAACCCCAGTGTTTTCCAAATCCACAAATGAAAGTGCTACACTAATTCACATAAATCCCTTACTAGCCTAGATTTATGGAGGCAATTCTAACAACAATTCTTGAAGTAAAAATAAATAAAACACACCTCATGAACTTTACATGAGGTCTTCAATCCATTGTGCCTTGCTGTCGCTATAAACAGCAGATACTAACGTTGGGCAACACACGGGCTTCCATTTCGTATTTTCACTCTCTAAGGTTTTAAATAGATATTAACTTTAGTTGGTTTCCCAACAAAAGGTGTGTGATGCTCACAGACCTAACCCCAAAAGGTTTCTCTCCTATTTAAAAAGTTGCTTGCAAAGGTTTTCCCCTGAGCTAGGACAGAGTCAAGATGCCATCTCTCAGACACGGTAAAGAGGGCATCAGCTGCACAGTGCCTCAAAATTATTACTGGGACAACAATTTATCTTACATAACTGAGAAATTACTTCAAGCTGTCTCTGCAGAAGTTAAAAAGAAAAACAGCTTAAGTGATGTGTTATGTAAAGTGCTTACATTAAAGTGTTGAATGCAGCGCTTTGTAAAATCATCTTCATCTACTCTGCAGAATTCAGAAAAGGTAACATTAAAGGAAAAAGGCTACAGCAATTTTCAGTCATTAACATAAGAACTACCCCACTGAGAACTATGGTTCCTGGAAATGTCCATAACTGCCTCTATCTCCTAAACATGTGACAGTATTTAACCATGTTTTTGAGTTTCCAGGGAAAACTGAAGTTAGAGGTGGTGACAAGCGGCTGCTGCAGATTTTCTCTAAATTTGTTTTGGGGTTCTGAGCTGTCACCTTCCATTTTAAAATTTTTTTTGTAAATGGAAATTTAGCAGATTTCTCAACCATGGGGAAAAAAAAAAAAAGAATAAATTCCAACTAGTCTGGCTATGAAGAGCCTCACCCATGTCACAGCCAAATGCCAGAGCACAGAGTCAAATCCAGATCTCCCACACCTATGTGGGAGTTGTGATCACTAAGCAACTATTACAACGGGAGTTTATATATATAGATATATAGATATAGATATGTCTTCTTCATGCTGTGCTCCAAGGGCATGGTTCACGTTAGGCTATGTCATCTCAACGTGGAACCAGAAAAATCTCCAGGCTCAGAAAGTTCCACTGAGAGAAAAATAGTTCCTTGGTTAAGATTTTATGACATGTCTTAAAATGGTTAAGTAAAAAAGAGGTATTACACTATAGAAACACTATTAACTTCCAGAATGATCATCAGAACACTGTTGTTCCTGAATTATACTGATTGACAGAAACAGCACAGCAATTGCATATAGCAATACATGCCATCTATAGTCTTAACAGGTGTGCAAACAGTGTCAAACACCTTGAAACAAACAGATTTTCTTGCAAGTTTCTGCCATACCTTTGAGCACACTCTGAGCAGGCTGAACAGTGGACTTCTCACAGTAATTGTATTTAATTTTATTTACTAGAAGGATGGAAGAGAGAAGAAGCAACAGTGAAATTTTTCAAACAAGACAAATATCCAAATCACGTAAGAAGAAAGAGCAACTATACCAAGCAGCTACAGAGAAAACAGTTATGTCTGTTAAGGTGCCTCACACAGTTCATTGAGATGGGAATTGACTTCCATGTTTGTTTTCAACTGTTCGCTGAACTGTTTGTTAGAACAGTAAAAAGCCACAAAGGTAAAAAATAGCAGAAGTGAGACAAACAGAAGTTTCTATGGAGGGAGAGGACAATGTGAATCCCTTCGGGAAACCTCTGCCTCTCCTTGAGACATAACCTGGTAACACTCTTTTTCTCAAAACTGGAGATCCTTTTTCTCAAACTATGAGAAACTCTACTCTCAGAAACTATGTGGACTTGGTAAGCAAAACTTTAAGATGGGCATGTAGATGACCTTTTTTTGGTCACAAACTACTGTATCAGCAACAGCAGAACGACTAAAGCACCAGCCCCCAAATAAGGAATTATTTGGCCATAATGGGAAAAAAAAAAAAATACAACCCCCCTGCCACTGCCTCTGCTTCAAGTACACTATGAAAAATGCAAAGGTCTGCTAATGGATAATAACTCGTCAACTTTAAGACACAGATAGACAAACTAGTATGCAGATTACAGGCATATAAACAGGTACATAAGTGCACATATCATGGGTGGAAATTATTTACTCAGTCTAATATATATTCGACAGAAAAAAAAAATTTGAACAGCCATTCTATTAATTTATCTGTAACAACAACTCCATCAAGCAAACCTTATTGGTCCACTATTTATCCACCTAAAGTACACAGAAACTGCTGTAATATCCTCCTCAATCTTATGTTAGAATCTTATCAGCACAAGTAAACAGTTCTTTCACCTAATGAGCCTACATTTATATGCTACAGAATTAAAACAAAGGGCCACTGACAAAAGCATTCTATCCACTACGTTATTTATAGATAGTCTAAACCGTATTTGATTTTAGAGTTCAGGATAAAAGATGTGACAGGATTCAAGATAATAAAGCAGGATCTTTCTGAAAACTTCCCCAAAATAACCGTGCCTTAAACATTAAAAACACCCAAACAACAAAACAACAAACAAGCAAAAAATCCCCCCAAAATATGTGTGGTGGAAAAAAAAAAAATCTGCTCTCATACAGGCATGTGATGCTCTATTTCATTCTCCTACAAGATGAAGAGCTGAAGTGATGAAAGAGGTAATTAGCTGTTAGCTATTCCAGAGCAAAAACACATTTCTAGTGATTAACAAAAAAATGCTGTAAGAGATATTTATAATAGCTTAACAGTGAAGAAGATTAAAAAGACAAAAAAACAGGGGGGAAGCAATAAAAAAGCTAATCTACCCCTCAAAAAAAACCAATGTAACCAAAAATTACTGTTCTAAATCAGGGCACGTGACACATGGAGGGTGGAGAGGGGAAAAACAAACATATTCATAAGCAAAATGTTGGGTTTACACCATCTCACAGAAAAAAAATTAAAGATTCATTAACATCATTACATTTAATCATATGTGTAAAGATAATCAACTATTGCTATGTAAAGCTGTCAGAAGGCATATTTGAGCCTTGAATACATTATTAAAAACAAATGCGTTGAAAACCAAGATAATAAAAATTAAGAAAATGTGAATAAATATAAATTCACTTCTGTTTTCCACAAGTAATTTAGCTGCCATTTAGACCTCAGATTTTTTTTTTTTTACATCTTTTTTAGTAATGTTCATCTCTTCCATTCTTCCAGCAAATGTTATACCTTCCTTCCCACCTTTCCCCCCCAAAACACACTAAGTCTTACCTGTTTTCAGAACTCCTTCCTGCTAATATTGCCCTGGTTTTGTCTGAACAACTGAGGTCACTACATTTTTTTTTTTCTCCCACCATTGCTGGTTATGTGTCAAAGGGTCACTCTCGGGTCAGACACTTCTGGCTGAGACACTTCTTTCCTATTCTCTGCAGATACTGAGCATGGGTATGTCTTAGAGGCATAAACACACCTTAATTTTTACTGTTACTCCTCTAAGAAATCTGGGCACAAAACCATCTTTCCTTCATTTTCAAAGCACATGTGTCACCTTACCCCCTATACCTCCTCGTAGCATTAATGGAAGCCACGTGGCTTAAAAACCAGCACAACCCCTCCTTCTGCCAAAAGGAGAACAGAATTCCACCGACGGCAACATCATCTCCATAGATAATTACTTTGAACGGATCAGAAAGGCTCCTAACAGGTTGTGAGGAGACGTGTACTCACACAAAACTTAAGGCTGTATCTTAACCATCTTGACTGATCCTTAAAGAAAAACTTACCAGATCCCTGCAGCAATAATTCTTGCATTTAAAACACTAGGAAAGTACTGACAATTTCTTTGTCGTATCATGCATTTTATTATGTATTTTTGTCATATTACAGCATTCATTCGTCTTTCTGTTGAATACTAACACTGATACTGAAATCAGCCTTTTTACAAGTAATTAAAAGTTCATTTGTATTGTAATCAAACTGACACAAACAAGCCACCAATGGATTAAAATTCTCCAGGTCACAAAAATCCATCATCTGTTTTCACACCTCCCCAGCTCCAAACACACCTACATTCTCACAAAGCCCAGCTTACAGCCCTTTCTCTTTCTATGCTTAGAAAAATGGACTTAGAGATGCAGCTACACCTAGTGATCAGCAGCAGATCACAGCAGGCAAAACTCTGGAAGACACAACAAAATTCAGAAAGAAGTATCTGAATACATTTGGGTGAACAGACTGACACAGGAAAATTTACTGCTACTTTTATTTTTTTCCTAAATACATGACCATACGCTCCAAATTGGTTTTGGTGTCTTGAAATCCTCTTTAACACATAACATTACACATCAAAAGTAACAGAACTGGAAGTTATCAACAAAATCAAATGAAATTAAATGAAATAAGGAGAAGATTCTCAATTTTTCCTAAAGAAAATGAGTATGTAATTCAGCTGCATTCACACATTAAAAAACAGTTTCTTCCTACAAAAATTCTCAAAACTACTACTTCTTTACACAAGAGTCATAATTGTGAGCTGAAAGGTTCATAATTGCATGTCATTTCCTGGGGAAACATCTTCAGAACTTAGTGATATAGCATAGAAATAAGTGTTTGACAGTGATACTAACAAGCTCTAAACACCAGACACATCCCTCTCAAAAAGCATTTCCTTCAGCATAAAGCTGCAACACATGAAATACAGGATCAGTTCACAGATCCTGACCCTACATCATCGGACTTTGTTCCATCAAGCCTACACTGGCTACTTTCCCTCCAACGATGCAAACTGAAGGGATTGTCTCAGCAGGAATGTGTAAAACTGACCCGGCCACCAGCAACTCAGTCTGTTTGACATTTTCGCTGACCGTGGCACGGCGTGGGTGAGCGCACATGAGAGATAAACCATCCCCACATGTCTCCAGGTCAGACTCAAAGGACATTAGTGAGGTGCAGTTCAGACGCTTATTCACTCTAGCCTAACATGTTTTGTGATTTGCCTGGGGATTTGGTCTCTCTAGCTGTCAATCTAGCAACTTCTGTGAGCACTAAATATATTACTATTTCATACGTTACATGCACTTTTATTGTTTCAGGACACTGGGATTTGTTTTCCTCATGAATTCCAACGACTGCTAAATCATGAGATCAAATAAACACCATAGCATTTATTTCACCCAGTGTTATTACATCCTTGCAATATTTTGTAGAATTTATTTTTAATTTCTGATGACATTTCATTACTATCTTTTGAAACCAGAACAGCGAAATAAAGTAAACAAAACCCAAAAACATACCCACCCTACAGTTTCTTTTTTGATGAACTGTGCCACTTCCAAAGCCCTGATTCACTTTTACCTGAAGCATTCTAAAGAACATCCCAGTTTGCACAGGAACACAAACTTTATTTCATTTTCATAAGTGTAAAAAGTTTTAAAAAACCAAAAAAACCAACTTAGAAGCTGATCGCACTTAGAATCTGATCACACTCAGAAGCTGATTTTTCAAAATGCTTCCATTAATTTGCTGGAGTATTTTAAATATGAATAGTCTTAGATGTAAACCAGAAATCAAGTCATTCACCTATTCACCTAACAGCTGTAATAGCAGCAGCAAAAATCTCTGAACAGCGGGAAGTTTGGTTTGAGAATCTTCTCCCACAGCTCTCACTGTTTAGTGAGGCCAAGTCCATGCAATGACCTATAGCTGGAATAGTTTTGTAGATGAGCTGACAACTGCATCGGCCACTAATAAAGCTGCATTTTCACTAGCATATGTTACTTCCCTCAGAAGATGCAGGAATACAGACTTGAGGGATGTGTGGAGAGAAAGAAAAGCAGGTAGAATAAACAATGCAAACAAAAGCAGAATTTGCTGAAGTGAGATATAACTACACTTGGAGCTCTTTGTTGCTCAAGTGATCAGAATAGCTATTGCAGACTTTCAAACAGAGATCCTGAATAGTCTGAGAAATCTCTTTAAACACAGATAATTATATCAGAAACTTCTTGTTTTCTAGACATTGCCAGGAGCTGCATTTCAGCTAGGACAGGACCTATGAAGACTTAACCTATATTCTTTCCTTTTCTCTGCAGTCACCAAACATCAACATGATCACAGTAAGTTTCAACTTCAGCATGTCAAACTTCTTCCTTACATCTCTTTTCTGGAAAATGAGATCCTTCTTTTTAAAGTGAGTATACCCTAAAACGAGGAGATGAATCTAAGGCACAACATCTCTTCAGAATGCAAGGTTTTGTATTTTTAATCCATGAAATAGCTTGAGAATTACTGTTCTTTATGTAAAACCTTTACTACTGACTAGGACAAGTAATTTTCAAGTTTTGTACAGCACTTTTCCTCCTTTTCTTCTCTTTGTAATTGCCACTAGTCCTGGTTCATTACGAATGGCCTCCTACGAGCACTTTTAGTCAGTCTGTCCATCCCTCTCACTGCAGTAAGACTCATTCCTTCTCAGAGAAAAACAAAAACTTTTTAAACCAGTGCCATAAAAAAGAGCATTAATTTACAACCTCGGTGCTTTTCATAGCAAAAGAGAATATAACAGACGAATAACAGCCCTCCCTCTGTAAGAGTCAGGTTGTATCCAAGAAGCACCAATTTCAGAATTCAGGCTGTGTGCACATTTACATCTACCCGAACACGAATGCCTTCATAAAAACACAGTTTCCAAGTTCTATTACACATTTCCTTGCTTTCAATTTCAGCTCCCCGTTTTTGTGTTTGACAGAACTCATCCCATCCAGACCCTTCACGTTACGTGAGATCAAATATTTAAGTTTACAATGCCCCTTCCAACTTCACACATCTCTATGTTTGACCTAAATCCCTTACAGGAGGGAATTGCTTTCCCTAGCCTGAATAATCTACCAAGGAAGTGGAAGAAGGAACACGGTGGAGTCAAGTGGCATTTTCTATGACTGAACACCACTTTTCAGGGACTTTTGTA
Organism: Mohoua ochrocephala; assembly: GCA_013398855.1. Lineage (NCBI taxonomy): Eukaryota > Metazoa > Chordata > Aves > Passeriformes > Acanthizidae > Mohoua > Mohoua ochrocephala. The sequence goes on from VZTA01003757.1 coordinate 249,503, forward strand.
ATATTAGCATTCAGTCTTCACATGGGACCAACTCAACAACATTTTGCTAAAATTATAAACAAAACCAGCTAAATTAGGTGTGCTACAGTTTCTAAGAAAGAAACCAAAAAATAGTATAAAAACCCAAACCCAAAACTAATTTTGCAGAAAGAGCCCAGCTACTTTCAAAAACTTAGGATAAGCACCACTGTCCATTTAAGACAATGTTTTCAGTAACCTCTCTTGAATTCAAATTCTTGAGATCATTTACTTCTTAAACTGATGAATCCAGAATTTTAAAATCTTTAGTTAAGGACTCAGAGAAAATCTCATTGTTATTAACTGTTAAGCTGCTTTCAAAAGATTACTTGAAAGCTCCCAGGCCTTAAAAAGCCAAGATCTGATCTTTCAGTAAGATTATTTTCTAAATAAGAAACTCAAATAAGACAATAGCTGAATGTAACATTAGAACCAATCTTTGTGAAAGAAATCAGTCAGTTTAGAAAAGGGTAAAAATAAAAATGGGCCTATAGATGCCAAAGGCACTTAACTCACACACTGCTACTCTTTGCTTAGAACATGTGGGGAGTTGGCTTTGTTTCTTTTTTTCTTTGTTTGTTTTTAAACTTTTCACAGGTTAGTCATATAACTCCCATCTGCAATAAAGGACAGCTATTACAAAAGATAAGTACCCAACTCAGTGATGGATTTTTCCGTCATTTCATTTCTATGACGCTAATGCATCGAGGTTTTAACAAAAGAAACAGCATTTTTTTCCCCCAGGCAAAAATAACACCCAGGCACAAGCTTCATATGGTAAAGTACAAAAATGGAAATTTCATCAATTTTGTTCCGAGTGCCGAGAATCAATACTAAAAAGAAAAAAAATTCTGTATATGCATCTTCACAAATAATCTTTACTTTCAATATTTAACATAAATGTACACATGCAGACATGGGGAGAAGACAGAGCAGATTCTGCATCCCATGCCAGCCATCCTTTGCAACCTCACTGAAGTGTGTGAACAGCAGCCTCCGTTACCGAGTACTTCAGAAGGTGTGGAATTGCACCCTTGGAATAACTGCACGCACAAGTCATTGGCGAACTGTTTGCGGTTTATAGCACCGTTCTCTCCACGGTGCGTGTCAGGTAAATGAACACAACGGGTACAGATCAAACACCAACGTGGGATTGTTCTTCAGCAACACGAACGGCACTTCAGTGCCGGCCCCAGTACAGTATCAGCACATCGCATGCACAAGCCATTCAAATATCCAGAAGAAGGGTCGCCCCAGCTTAACTTTAAACAAAAAGTAAGACAGTTCACACAGGTCAGCAATGAGTTACAGATTTATCTTAATAAAGCAAGTGCTCCCATTGAAGTCTGGACGCTAGGCTTCCAACATTAATGAGTTGGAGAGCTAATGTAACTGCGTCCAGTTTCATAATTCACTGCAGAGCATAGCTTCCTTCTAACAGGAGTGTTTGGAAAATATTTCATCATTGTTACATATCACCTTGGAACAAAACATTTTTCTACTCGGAGATCTTCTGTCTCATCTGCAGTAAAAATGCTCTCAAGAAGCTAGGGGAAATGCAGCTACGTATGCAAGAGGTCCCTGGAACCAAACATAAAACCAGAATTTTAAATTTTTTTTAAGAAGTTTTAAACCAGATCACCAATTCCTAGCCACAAAACTTGGTTTAGCTACAGTGCTGCATAGAAGCAACATGTAATGCGCAAAATATAAACTATTCTGCAGCCTGAGCAACAAGGAGTCAGAAGTATTGCTTCCCACCAGATCAAAGCACACTTCGCACGAGCTGAGGACCAGATGTCTTCAATTTAACGTGCTTTCAGTTGCACTAACTTCATGTTAGGAACAAAACAAACCAAAAAAAATTCTGAAGTTACTCTTTGCAGTGGAGCACGCAGAACTATTTCACAATCCAAATTTCTGCCTAAAATTACGGGTTTGTCCAACATATAAATAGGACGGGGGTGCAGGCAGGGGACTCGAGACCAAGATAACCATCTGCAGGTCTGGGGCTTCGGAGAACAGAGGAACGCCGCCGCTTTTGGGGCACTTCGCCGGGCTCCTCTTGGCTGCGAACGCCGGCACCCATCAGCCGCGGGCGGCTTCTGCCCTGCCCTCTCAGGTGACGCTCTGGGGGCTGCAGAGAGCGCGGGGCCGGGGCTTTCCCTCCGGCTCTGCCGGCGTCTCACAGCCGCACCTCCGGGCAGCGCCGAGGGCGGGGAGCGGCGGGGGCCAGCGCCGAGGCACCGGCGGGC
>VZTA01003757.1:253308-302106 GCA_013398855.1 Mohoua ochrocephala
GGGGAAGAGAAGAAGGAACCGAAAAGAAAAAAAAAAAAAATCTCAGCCAGGCGTCTCGGTAACTTTGCTGCGGGCCGGCCCCGGCCAGAGCCGCAGGCGCTGATAGTTGTGGCCGCCGTGGGTCCCTGCCCCGCCGCGAACGGGGCCCCGCGGGAACGAGCAGCCCGGCCCCGGGTGAGCGATCTCGCCCCCGCCCCGCCGCTCTGGCGCTGCTCCGAGCACCGGGACAGGGAAGGAGACGCGCAGGAGAGGGGGAGAGCGCCGGCTTTCCATAAGCGCTTCGGTTTGTTTGTACAGGCGGTCTGGAGTCTGTCGGAAGAACTAGTTGGAGGCCACCGCTCAGCCTTCCGCGGGAACCGCAAGCGTGAGAGCCCAGCCCGCACAGCGAGCGACTGATACCGAGAGGAAATTAAGATGTAAATGGGTTCTCCGGGCTGGCGAGGAGCGGCACTGTCTTGTACATTAATTGCTTCGCATTCGCGTGCTGCTCATAAAACTTGATCTCCTTGCTTAGCCCTCGGTAAGAGCCACCCTTCGCCCCTCCGGAGCGTTTCGGGAAGGGATCTCTGGAGAGCGCCCGGCCCGGCCCCCGGTTCAAGACACGGACGCAGCTCTTACTCCTGCGAGCGAAGAGTAACGTCAGGAATTAGCACGGTTAGAGAGGGAATGATGGCAATAAAATCACATTAAAATGGCAGTTATCTTTCATCATTTGCCGCGTGTGACTTCTGGCATTTATCTCCGCGTCACGTATGAAATACAGCTGCGTGACAGCCGTCTTCCCACTGGGGCTTTGGCTCCTGGTGTCCATGGCACTGCAAGGATGTGTTAGCTGGTCTTAAAGCAGCTTTAAGACTAAAGTGGAGTTCTAGAGGTGGAAATATTTTTGTTGGCCCTCGCTTTCAATGAAAGCTTTTCCTTTCAAGTGAAACTGTGGCCAAATTTAATGCCTCGTTTATTCCGTGTGGGTTACTAAAACGAGAAAAGCAAGAATTTAGATAAGGCAGGTTTTAAGATCTTGAGCTCAGGTTCTAGGTTCTGATTTTTCGCCGGCACAGCTCCTCTGTTTTCCATGCTGCTCTTCCATGTAGTTATCCGGCTTCGCTGCCGGTTTCAATTGAACTCTAAACCCTACCCATCCCCCACATGGCCGCGCGATCTCCAACAGATTTAGTGATTTGTGCGTATTTTGAATTATTTTTACATACAACACATTAAGTCGGAACTTAGGCACACACAGCTGTATCGTTTCCAGTGATCGCCCAACCATGCTGTTTTCGGGACGCTGCTCTGTTATGGTTTGGGTGATGCATCTGTGACTTGACGCAATCTTCGCGAGGGGACACGAACTTCGGGATGCGTGTGGGGGTACGGCAGCTACCTCAAAAGTTAACGCAAGGGGGCAGAATAGCATTAATTGTTGTGTTTCCTGACGTCAGACTTTTTCTTTTCAACAGCAAGTATTCTCTTAGTTTATTGTTTGCCTAGAACTTCGATCTTCTCCCTCCCCCTCAAAAAACCCCACACTGCCTTAATTCCCCGAAGCCTTGGTAACCTATGGGGTTTTTGCAATAAAAATTCAAATTTTAATTTTTTTTCATGGTTACATAATTTAGGTAATTTCTATGTTCTTTAAAAGCTGCGATTATAGCTTCCAAAAATTAGAAACTATAGCCGGTATTGACAGTGCTACCTTTGTAGCACAAAACTTAAAAAAACTGAAGAAGTGTCATAAGGGATTTAACTCATAACAAAATGAATTTTAAAATATGTCTTTTAGTAGATCTGCCACTAAAAATCCAGAAATGAGCAGTTACACCAATGTTTATGCTCATGATGACCTCTCTCAGTTCGGGATGTCCAGACACACGTGAAATTGTATCTCTGATCAGCCGTGCAGTGTGGTAGAGTATGGTGTTCAGTCACATAACGGTAGCTCTCCACCCTGTCTTTGTTACAGGGAATTGGAAATTCCATGCCTGTATTCACAGCTATCTGACGTTAGTTTAGTGAAGATGAGATAGAAAGTCTCCGAGTTCTGAGGATTATAGCAGAACATTTTAAGAGTGTTTGGTCACAGCCACAGTGGGAGTGAGGCTGAAGTGCTTGACCTTCAAAGACGCAACCGATCTGCTTTAATTGCAGTAAATCTAAGAAACGGTTGAGCTCCAGGGAATTGCTAAACCAACAAGAACAATGGAAAACACAGGTCATGCATGGCTGGTTGGGAATTGTGAGCTGTGTTTTGCTGTGTTTAGTACTGGAGCGTGCATGAAAACCATCCAGAAACCGTACAAAAAGAACTAGAGCATCAGGAAAAGACTAGACAAATCCCACAGGTTCACTGGTGGTTTGGATCCAAGAATGTATTCAAGAGAGTTCATTAAAGGCTAAGCTGTGGCTGGAGAGGGGATTGGAAGCATCTGCATGGGAAAAAAAACGTATTTTGCTGATTGTTTCTCACTGACAAACAGATGCTTTAGGTACCTTGCATCTGTTCTTGAACTGGATCACCTCAAAGAAATACCTGATTGCAGTTCCCTACATAGACATACTTCAGCTGAGGAACATAGGCGTTCCCAATTATCACAAAGAAAATTATTCCTGCTGAAAGGAGTCGAAGAACGAAACAGTAAGACTGTAGAATAAGGAGAAAATCTGGAAATGGTTGTAACTAATTTCTAGATTTTAATGAACAACAGTAGGAAATGCACATAACTGGCCTTCATTGCAAAGATTTTGTTTTATTTTTAAATATGGAATTTGTATACATCCCACCAAGGGGAAAATTAAACAACCTGATGATAAATTATGAATAATTACACTGTTTATTCCGGAAACTTCACTGGCACAGCTGCCCTCTCTTCGCTAATCATTCTCTTGCAGAACCATTTCCCGTATTCCAGATCTCTGAGCTACTTCTCACAACTGATTTTTGAAAATTTCAAACTGAACAAGAACTGCATTGCTGGTTAGAGAGGTCTGATGTCCAAATACTTATGTGGAAACAGGTCTGCTTGACCTATGTCAAAGAAGAATTCTTAGGACAGGCATACCTGTATGCTTAACAATTAGATATATAGATTATATTTATCTATGTAGCTGTTACCTTAAAGATGCTAATGGTGTTTGCAGTGCTATTCATTCTATATTATTGGCACAAGAACAAGTAAACATATCTCGAATTCTGTAAGACATCAAGGCCACCCTGCATAATCCGTAGCATGAAGTCACCCTTCCTATAATGACACAAAGCAGGAACACTCTCTTGCTCATGTTACAGCAGAAATAGAAAAGCGAAGACTCATATTCAAATATTGGAGGAAGGCCCAAACATCCTGCCTTTTTTTGACCCGTGACAATGCTGATTAAGTGGCCAAGAATGTGGGCTACACAGCTGTCACCTGATCTTTTGGTTCAGTAGCAGATAGCATCACTCTCACAGCTCAAAGCTATTTTTTGCACTATAAAGTAGTTTGACAAGAGTGATTTTCACTAGCTCGCTCCATCTTGTTTTAAAGCTCAGACAGACAAGCTTCGTAAGTCTTTCAATGACACTACTGTTTAAATATGATGAAAAAGTAATTTTCTTCATGGGACAGGGGCACATTTTCTTAGTTAAGTACAGCTAGTGAGTGAAAGTATGATTTGCTTTGTTAGAAAAAAGACAGGCAATGATTCCAATTCTCTGGTTTTATCAAAGCTACTTTTCTGCTACAGCGAAATTCCAGAGGCAATCCTCGGTCAGAAGAACCACTCAAAAAAAATAACATCATCTCTGTAGGTCAAGGAAAAATATGCCAAAAAATGTCTTCTTTTTCCATTTGGGGCTTTTCTTAAATACAGAGCAGCTAATATTCACTTATCTTTAGGTAGCTTTATCTTCTCACCCAGATTTGTACTGATTCTCTTTACCTTTTCACTGCTGATTTTTGTCAAAAGCTACAAAAAGAAAAATATGTGTGCTTATCTGTGTGCCAGGATTTATTGATTGCATTATACTCAATTATATTCTGTTTCATAATATTTAATAAATCTGTATCTGTAGATGGTTTCATTTGTTCCTGAAGAGCTATGTCAGTGATAAATGTAGATCTTCCAGTGTTTATTCAAAAAAGCCTCCCTGTGCCTTTTGTTGAGGGGTAGGGTGAGGTTCTAGTAGTGTCCTTGAAAGATCGCATCCACCCCATACCTTGTCTTTCCCTGCCTCCAAGGAACAATAAAGAACTTCTTGGAATCTAAGGTCAATCTAAACCAGCTGCAGAAGTGGCTGCATACAAAATGTTCCATCTTCAGTAGCGGCTCATCATCTCTCCTGCTTATTGCTGCTGGGGTGTGCTGGCACTAGAACCGATCCCTGATCGTTCATTTGGCACTGAGATGCACTAATCACAACTGTGACTGCTCCCTATCAGATACTGCCATGTGTAATATCACTGCCTGCTTTTTTCTTTCTTTCTTTTATTACTAATTAATTATGCAAGCAACAATAATTATCCATTTTTTCCCAAGGACATCTTATTCACTTGATCACTCTGAAGTTTGGTGGTAATAAAAACCAAAGTCCTCTTTGTTTCCAGCTGTTAAAAACCAACATTTTTTTATAATAACTGAGGAAATTCTACATGGCTACCTGTGGCTTTGATGTTAAACCATAACTGGGACTTGAGATAGAAAACACATCCAGATCTTTGAAAAATATTTAAAATATTAGAGAGAACAGTCTTTAATCAGAATAGAAGTGAGAAAAAGGTTTGAGGTGTCCAAGTAAAACAATAGGGGAACTTCAGGATCTGAATGGCAGGAAGGAAGCAAAGAGCAACAGATCACCCTGTACAGAGATGGTTACTGCTGGTTCAAGCCCAAAAACAATTAACTGAATTGTGGAAGAATATCTATTTCATAATTGTTATAATAAGATAGATAAGAGAGACTGTAGCCTAGACAGGTAGAAGTTGGTAAACTTGTAACATTTTAACTCTATGTACAATGCTGTCTCTTCTGCTGGAAGCAAAGTTTTTAATGCCATGATCCACACAGTCTCCTTCTACCACTCGTGTGATTTGTACAGACAGGGAAGAACAGGCACCTCATACCACATTGTGTTTGATACATTTTTATGTCTGAAAGCCAAATTATGTCTCACCTTCTGATTGTCAGCATTTTATTAGAAAACTTTTGCGTTTAACAATCTACAAAAACTTAAAAAAGTTGTGGCTTTTAACTCTACTCTTAGACATATATCAGTCTGTATAATATATGTGAGAATCAGGCCTCCTCAAATTTGAGCCATCAAGGAACAGGAAGGGTCAGCTGCTCCCTCAGGGATGGGGAGCCAGGTCCACTGCGATAAGACAGGTCCAAGGTCAAGCCCAGAAATGAACACACATTCTGTGACCAGCCCCATGGAGACCAGGTTCCTACACCACAGCTCCAGCAGAGACTGAAGGTCCCAGGGCGAGCTGAAATGGTGGCTCTGGGACAAATGGGCAGAGGATATGGGAGGGGGTTCCAAATGAGGTTGATCAGAGTCATTACTGCACTCAAAATCATCTCACTTTTCACCTTTGCATCTTCAAATGTATTACACGGCTTTTGATAATTGTTCTAGCTTCCTGTGCTTTGTAAAGAAAAGCATCTCCACTGTTCTTCTTTTACTACTTGTTCTTAGCTTCTCCCAAAACGTGCGTGTCCTTAGCTGTGTCTCTGTCCACATTATCAGCAGATACATACAGGAGGTGAGGGCAAAACAGTCCAAGTACCTAACAGTGTTAAACAAACACCTACCAAGAGTGTACAACCTTCAGATTTGTGTGAGGTTGAATAGGATTGGTCAGGAGCAGAAAGAAGCAGAAACACAACTGATCAAATGCAAATACTTGCAAATATTCATATATTCAGTCTTCAAAGTCTGTACAAATACCGACTGTAATATCATCTTTGTCACTCGTTGCTTTGATCTTGTCATTCATCTGGGTTAACATCCTTTTCTATTACAAATTTAGGCTTAATTTCATTGTCTTCAAAGTTCCGTACTGTTCCACCTCTCCCTACTCATTTGAACTTCAAGTTGCTATTCTTTCTATTCAGTGCTTCTATAATCAACCGTGTCAAGGAGTGAAACCAGAAGAATCGAAATTTAGATGAGCACACTGAAGTAAGCTAACTTCTCAGTCTTCCAAGACAGAGTAATTGTTCCAAAATAAATTAGTGCTTATTACATAATAGAAAGAACACACACTGAGTTTTACCAGCAGAGCTGTAGCATTTTCTTTTTTCTGCTAGAAATATTCTAGTCCATCCCTCTCCGTAGATAAACCATTTTCTAGAGGGAGTTTCTCTGCAGGCTTCTCGTCAGATGGAACATTCCCTTTAGGAGTAATCCCTAGAAATGCTTGACAAAAGTTTGGGTTTCAGACGTCTTCATAAAAGGCAAAGATCTGAAGCAGACAACTGAAATAGCAATGTCTGATGCCATCAGTGCTAATATTGATTGATCATATCTGTGAGGGCTCTTCAGATGGTTTTTCCAGTTGGGGAAACATATTTCTGACATCTTGGGTTCATTCCACCAAAAATGCACAGAAGCAAAAGCCAACTGAAAAGCCACATTCAATATAAGGTTAGTTTTCTTTCTGCCTGTGAACTTCTATTGAGTTTGTTCACTCATATATGTTTTTCTCATTTTTCTTCAATAGCTCCAAATTAGCATCAGATAATAGGATCTGTGCCTTGGCATAAGATTAAGTTTTCCCAAAAGTTCATTTACAGCTAATTAGGAGTTTGTGAAACAGAAGAAGTGAAATATGCTGCCTCTTTGGTTCTCTTTGTGGGTCTTAAAAACAGTCATTGATGGACAGAATTATCATTCCTTCAGCCTCTTTATTACCAACTCTGATTTAGCAATGTAGCATTCCTGTTGCCAGCAGCACCTCTGGACAACTTCCTGCTATTACTTTGATGCAATTGTCATATGAGATGCATGAGACCTTATTAAACTGGATCCTATTGGAACATGAAGTTAAGATTCTTTTTATTTCCTGCAGTTGTAGTTGAGTGGAAGGACATGAACTTTATATCTTGTCTTTCAAATAAAAAAAAAAAATTCTCATGAAGTCTACTTTAACAACAATTTATACTGCTGGAAAACACTGCAATACCATCTCATCAGAGGCAATTCTGAGCAGGCAGGCCCAGCAGTCAGTGATGCAGAATCCATCAAAGAGGCAGCATATGAGCATAGCTGTAAGTACCACCTCTCACACCACCACCTGTGCTGAATGTAGGTTTTTACACTAATATGTTAAAAAGGTGTTGATCAGTAAATTATATGTTATGATGATGACACCTCTAAATTACACCGTTTGTCTTAGTCATTTGTAGAATTTAGTTCATATTTGGAAGCATTTGAATGCTTTCTTTTTTTTTTTTTTAATGGTGGTAGTGTGTCAGGAGAGGTACTAAAAAGTCGAAAGGTTCACATGTAAAATTTATTCTTTTTTTAAAATTTTTTCTTATTCTTTATTTTCCTTTTTTAATATCTGCTTTTTTAGGAAGGGGAGGAATATATTTTGATATACTTATGATTGAATTCTTGTTGGTGTTCGCTTGTGCAGAATGATGAAGAGGCGTGAAAGTTAAATGTGCTTCATACCATCATTTTTTCCTCTTGATTGCTTTCATACCAACAGCAGATGTCCAGTGAAGGGACACAAATATTTCCCTTTAGCAAGTCATTCCACTGAAAATAATGGGAGCTTATTTAAATACTGTGGCTCTGAGGAGACAAAGCGGGGAGCAAACACAGGAGTGAATAAGAGCAGAAATGTACTCAGCCAAAGAATGACTTTATTTACATGCAGTGAATATTTTTAGCATTTTGCACATAATAAAATTAGTAGGAAATCAACTACCCATTGATCTGTTGAAAGCATTGGGAATGATAATTTGAAATTTGTTGTGGCCATGGATGCTATTGATTCTCCCGCTTCGTGCACCATTGTGCTAAAAAATCAATTACTTAATATTTTATGTTATACTGTTAAATTATTTTATTAAGTCTAAATTAAGAATTATGATGGATACAAATGTATGTCCTAAAACCTAATGCTGAAATGGATTCCTCTCACAAGTTTAAATAACCATTCTGATGCGAAGAGTGAGTGCCAAAACAAAAGCATGATAAATAAAACTCAGGAAGGCTTTGCAGATGTGGTGAATCATTGCATATTACTCTGTTTTTCAAAATGAGTCCTGATCCTGCTGTTGCTTAATGTGCAGAACTTAGATTATAAGTTAATGGGAATTATATGCACAGGAAAGCTGTATTGGGGAAGATCTGGGGGTTTTTTACCCTCACACCCCTACTAATAGGAATTACAGGTGTGGTTTGGGGCAAAACCACTACCCATATGAAAAAAAGTCGAGCCACATTTGAAGAACTTAAAGCTCTCAAAAAGGTGAATCTCTGTCAAATAAGAAAATGTTGTTCTCTCCCTTCTCCCATGCAGTGATCAGATGTGAGCACTGCTGAGGAAAATTTTTTCGTGTTGAGGAACTGATCAGACCGATTCTAAGTCAGGGACAACTTTTCATCAAAAATCCTTATTTTGTTTATAGTACAAACAAAAAAAATATTAAAAGAATGCTACTAAAGATCAGGCACCAAAAAATTGTAAGACACCTAGATTAAAACAGTTCTGTAACATCAGGGCTATACCTCTGCCAAATTCAAAGCTTCAGGTGCAAACAATGAATTGACAGAGCTCTTCAGAATGTAATTGAGTGAATTAAGTACAATAACCTTTGTGGTCAAAAGCATTGCAGATACAACCTAAAAGTTTCCTAGATTAGAGTTCCTTCCCTCTGAGCACCAAATGCTTTGGAATAATCCATATTATAATGGGAAATAACTGCTTCTGTTCCTGCTTAACAGCTTAACATCTCAGAAATGCCTCAAAACCAGGCATTTCACAGCTTCTGGAGCAGAGTAACTGGGGAAAAACCCAAAAGGAGAAATCAAAACATTTTTTATTTTCATGATCACACTAGTAGAAGAACAAGCCTATGCCTGATTCGTCTGCTTTAATGTTTTCACCAGTAGTGCTGTTCCTATTTGAGCAGCAGTCCTGCTCCCGGTGAAGGCAGTAGTAGCAGTGCAGCTCCCTCAGCACTTAGGCTGCACTTCAGGATGCTGAGCACCATCCAGTCCTTGTGACAGCTCCCCGTTGTCCCTGTTGATTTTGATATTCAGCTGTGCAGAACGAGGCAAAGGTGATGGTGAAATGCCAGAGTGAGGCCTGTTTGCTCCCTTCATACTGAGAACACACGAAGCTCCTGAACCCTGCGAGTTCACCATCATGGGAGCTATCACATTTGGTGACTAAGAAGCTGCCTGAAGTGGATAACCAGCGTGCAGTGCTTGTGCAATGCCAAGATGTGAGTACGGAGTGATAGACTGTCCAGTTATGGGCACTATAAGGTCTTAATGCGCCTCTGTGGTGCTGGGTGTTACAGCTGCTGCGTGTTCCACAGAACTCCTTTGCTGAGGGGTCCCAGGCGGGGCCAGACCCCTGCCAGCCAGCTGTTCCCCACCCAGGGCAGTGAGGGCCATCCACCACCCTGCGCGTGTTGATTCTGGCACCCCCAGAAGTGGAGAGGTGGCTCCCGGCCCGGATAACTGTAGGTTTTATTATGGGGGACCCCAGGGAAGAGAAAGGCCCCACATGGATGTCCCAGGAACCAAGAGGGTGAACTTCCATTCAGCTGGGGATTATAAGGGAGTCCCGGAGGGGCGGGGTAATACAAAACAGCCAGTGGGAAGAGAGGGGGAAAGGGGCGGGTAATACAAAACCAACCGATGGGAACAGAGGGGCAGGAATGGGGGCTTTGGTTACATCTTGCAGGGGTACATGAATATTCATAAGAGTGGATGGGAGAGGCTTCTTACAACAAACCTGGAGGGGGCTTTCTTGGACCAAACCATGGTCCCTTGGTCTTTTGGCCCCCCGCTGCCACTCATTGCAACAATAAGGCATGGCTCTGTCCTAAGGCCATCCCCCAAAACATGGACATCCAGTTTGACAAAGAGCAGGGCGTCTTCCTGGTAGGCCTGACAGGGCTGGTGGCTTTGTGTAATGATACGAAGACAGCTTGTGTAAACCTGGACCCAAGGAGGATGTCTGGGGGGACTTGGATCCACGCAGAGTGGGCAGTATTCCTGCTATGGATTATGTTCTCTGTTAGCTGGGATGATCTGGAAGCTTTTTGCATTATTCTGTCGCCAATTTGGGGAATAAAAATCTGAAAATTGTTGTGAAGTTATTCAGCATGGGTGGTCTTTACGGTGCATTTGGCCTTAAGGCTGTGTCTGAAGATGCTCACACAAGATAGGTCAGAGGTAGATGTTAAAGACACCAAAAGGAAATGGCCTGTTTTGTTCATGCTTTTTCTAGGTTCAGTTTTGAACTTTGTGTGTTTGGCTCTGCTAACAGTCACTAAGTGCACTGGTGAAATAATAAATTTGATTTAGAAATTAAATCTGACAGGAGTCGGGAGGCAATGAAATTGTAAAGATGAATGATTAAATTAGTCTAACTTCCATGGCATGTCAGTATTTCTGCTAATATTAAAAATAATGATTATACAAGAAGATAATGTACACATTGTCACATATTTGTAATGCTCATAGTGCCTGGTACTATTAAGTTAGAAAGCTCTCACTCTGCACATCACAAAAAAAAAAGAACCAAGAATTGCTAAGAATTATAATTCCTCCTCTCATAACTTAGCTGTATTTTTGCCTACTTAAGGTTACTTTCTCCAAAACCAATGCTTAAATCTTCAGTCACCATAAGTTATATTTTGACCTTTATAAATATCATTTTGACATAAATGTGCTGCAGGTTCTTTAATCTGTTGCAGCTCACTTGGCCACAAGACTTTCTTCACTAATAGCAGAATGCCAGCTGTATTAGCCATGTCGGTCTTAGATAAATATAAGCGAAAATGTCTCTCAGAGTCACTGAACATTTTAGGTTTTACTGAGAAGCAAACCTTTCTGGGCTGCTCCTGATGCCCTTGAGAACAGTTTTTCTCATTTTTCTTAATTCTCCTCTGTGATTCAGTTTCAAAGCAGAGACTCTAGGAAAAAGACAAAAGTCAGGGGAAGGAAAGGAGTGGAAGTGTAGCAAAGAAACAAAGAAAGGAAAGGCGCAGTTAAGCAACAAAACTGCATGTAACAGAAACACTAATGAAGTGGGACAGCATGAAGGGGTAGAGGAATCAGAGATACAGAATAAAGGGACTCAGAAAATGATAAAACAATAATGACTGACACAGAAAGGTGGAACGTAGCAGCAGCTAACACAAAAAAGACATTTGGAATAAGAACGGTCTACTTACACCTCATGGTCCTTTCTATGCAGCCCATTTGAGAAATAGTAGTGAAGGAGAGCAGTCTACAAGACATAATGAAAGAGGAAAAAAGCTCTCATTATGTATGTGTATGTTATCTGATTGCCGACGTCAATTGATGATATCTTTTTGAATTCATTGAGTCCTGTAGGTGGGAGAAATCAGAAAATATATCAGTGACTTTCTTTTCGTTGTGTTCAAAGTGAAAAGAAATGTCAGTGCTATTGTAAAGATGACCTTTCATGTGTAATATATGTGCAGTATTTGTTTTATAAAGAATTACAGTCTATAAAATGTAAACCATTTTTAAAACTCCAAGAAATTAATGTTATGGATATTGCTCATACATAAATAAAAGAGTTTGCAGAAGACTGACCCAATATTAAAGGAGAAGTTTTAATGTGTAGAATGTTAGAATGTTTTTAAATGCTTCACATTGTGGGAAAATGTTTTTATTCAGGGTTGCAATGAAGTGAGTTGTAACTTTATCAGTTTAAGAGGTCTGCCTTGTACTGTATGCAGAGGGTATTCTCTGAGTTTGAGTTATGTCATCCTCAGTAGCTGGCTTGTTTGAAAAAGACATTTAATACTTCTCTGAGCAAAAATATAAGTGTTAAGAACCACCAGTTCTGACTAATAACTTCTCTTGACACAGGACTTCTGGTTCATCCTCAAGGACCAGTTCTGGACAGACTTAAGTGGAAGAATGATAGATTGGTATGAGTGGTGATGTTTTCATCATCACTGAACAGAGAGAGGTCAACGCGGTACTGTGAAGAAGAGAGGAGGACATTGTTGCATAAGGAGAACTCAGGAAGGAAGGAGGGGACTTACCAGCCTCGGTTGCAAAAAAAAAAAAAAAGCAAACAAAAAATTCCCAAAAAAACCCAAACAAAAAAAATCCCCAGATTTAGAGGAGATATCAGTTTTGATTAGGAGGAAGTGGGCCAAAGCACCTGTAGGTTTCAGAGAATCTCACAAGGTAAACTCAAAGGCATTTCTTTTCTGAACTTGAGTTCCAGATTTTTCTGGCACATGGAGTTTGAAGGGTATAAATTTGATCTGCAAATCACTCTCACAGTGCATGACTGGAGGGCTTGGGAATGTGCAGATGCTGCAGTAAAGAAGACTGGAAGACTATCGCTTTTTTTTTACTTAGAAAAAAATGGGATACTAGGCTGCTAGACAAAAAATCTTTAGTTCAAGAGTGTTAGTTTCAAACTCGGAGCATGGGAAACTAGGAGAGGACTCAAAGCAGAGGCCCTTTGCCGGAAAGCATGTGAAAGTGAACAGATTACTCTATTTGCACCAGTTTAACGGATAATGAGGTTAATTTGTAACTGGATAATTCACCCATATTCCTGTCTACCCATGTGTTTATGTACAGCTACAGAAAGCAAGGATATTTGTTTGGGAATAATTAAAACAGGTATTTGCATACATGACCTGCACAGATACTCTTGGCAAGATCATTTTCTCCAAAGATTATATTCCTGCTGTTAGAATGAAGATCTGATTTCATTTAGACAAACCTTTCACTGCTTTTTAATAACAAATGAGAGACAATGCTACGCATTAACTATACGGCTAAAATGTCACACATGCTGAACAGAAACCATTGTCAAAGCAAATGAGCATTTGGATGATACAATGATAAGAATAATGTAATTAAATTCATTTTCATACCACTGATTTTATCACCCCATTTTCACGCTGTTCCTTCTAGCCATATGCTTTGTTTCCATCCAAATCTGCTCATTAGAGGAGAGTGACTAACATTTGTTCCAGACAATGCCGAAATCAGGTCCTGGGCTTGCTGGAATAAGGTTTAATTCATTTGAAGAAGTAGGAATGTAGTAAGAGAGAAGAGAGTGAGAAGCTGATATAAAATGGAAAAGCCCATGAACACAGCTGGGTAAAGAAGTGGGGAGCTGAGGAGGCAGATGATCAAAAGGATTTGGAAAAAAAATTAAAGTAGGGGAAAATGAAAAAGACATAAACAAGGATGAAAGGGAAAGAAGGAAAAAGGATAAGAAGGGGAGAATGAAAAGGAGCCTGTTAATGGTAGCTGGAGATAAAAGGGGAGAGGGAGGATAAGGCATAAAATGAGACAGAATTTAATTATGCATACTTTTCTTTAAATGGCCATCTAGCCTCTAGCTCTGTGGGCCAAGTGTCTGTTTCAGTTCGATTGGTGGAACAAGCTCGTTGTGTATCACAGCTTAAATATTTAGCAGCAGTGGTACGCTGAAAGGAGCTCACTGTTTCTACGGAGGCACCAGGCAGGATGCGATGTTGGGGCTCAGGCTGCTAAAGGAGCACGAACTCAAGCAGCAACACTCACCCGCAGGGCTGGGCTGGCGGGATCTCACATTCCTCTGCCAGTGTGAAAGTGGCACTTGTGAAACCGAGGGCTCCTTTGCTCTTTCCGGAGGGTGGAGATGTATTTTGACTGTTTTGTTTGTCAGGGCCTACAGGGCCAAAGTACTTGGACTATTTGAGTATTTGCTAGAGTTTTGTGTACCTGTTTGACTGTAGCACTCTGCCAAACTGTCTTATTTGCTGCGGCACTTGCACCCAGGTCTCTGCCTCCAGCTGCACCCTTGGCTCTCTGCTGTGTTTTTGGCTATATGGTGCCTTCCCCTCCCTCGAAATTAGGCACTGAGAGGGGAACCAAGGAATCGTTCTCTGATCAGAACTGGCTGGTTTTTGTTAGGAGCAGGGCAAGAGTTAGGATTAAGCCTTTTTGAGTTTGGCCTTTTTGTGATTGGAACCTTGGTGTGTTATTTAAACTATCAGCATAACAAAGGGTTTTCTAATGGCTAAGTTTATAAAAAAGTTATGTTTTGGGAAGTCCTAAAGATCACAGATGAAACTTTCTCCGTTCTTAGATAAAGAGATCTGTCTTTATCCTCTTGAAGTGGTATGCTAGCACTTGAAAGGAACTTCATACATTCCTGTAGGAATAGCTGATCAGGGAGGGAACCACTGCCACGCTAAGCGAGGACTGACCCCTCCAACTGAGGCCTTTCTGGGAACAAATAGCAGAAGAGCCTCTGTGAGATGCTCCTTCTCTTTGTCCCAAATGTTCTCAGGTCAGAAACTAAAAATAGTTTATTTTCTCCTGTTCTGCTCTTTCAGAGAGAAAACACCATTGTCAGAAATGTTAAAAGAATTGCTCTAGAGTCATGATGACTCACAGCATTGAACCAGTCTTCGTGATAAGGATAATAAGATTTTACATTTTGAGGCCTGTTTTCCAGTTCAATCAACATCAACAGTCTTTGGATCTGTTTTTCTTTTAATATCTCTGGTACTGTTGCAGTACATAACTTTTTGATTGTGGGGGTAGGGGGATACCTTGCTGTCTGCTGCCACCATGTAAATAATGCATGGGAATGTGCAATGCATTTCATCTCTCCAAGTGTGTATAATTTATAATAGGACTCAACTTGCTAAAGAGTGAGGTCATGACATGCTCTGACCTCTTGGTCCCTCGGCAGCAAACCATGGTGCAAAATAACGCCATTTCTGCCTATACAAACTTTCCTTATTTTGATTGGAAAAGTGAACAGTGGATATTTATGACTGGGACTCACATGACAGTACAGGATGATGCATGTGCTCACGACACCAGTAGTTTAGACATTACCAGAAATGCCAATTTCCTTCTTTTTTGTCCAAAAGGCTGCTTTATGTAAGGCTGTATTACCTTTCTTCAAGGCTGTAAGATTTAAGGTTATTTCAGCTTTGCTTTCTCATTGGCTTGCTTTCCCCCTTACCCTGTTGGCTCATTTTTCTCTCTCTTCACTTCTTGTAGCTCTGATTCTGTCTTCTTTAAGAAAAAGTTTCTAATAGCATCCCACTATTTCCTAAATGAGTTCAAGTCCATTTGGCTTAGAACCCATGTGCCAGAAAGGCACTGCTGACATTTTTAACACTCCTTGAGATTCATCTCCTCTGAACCTCTTCTGGACACCCGTGCAAGGTGGGAGTTTAAAAGGTCACCTAAGGCTAGTGGGATAGTCACATTCTGTTACTACACAGTGAGTATGTTACTGCCCATTTCACAGCAAGTTGGTCGTGGTTTGGAACTAAGAAAAAACTACAGAGAAAAGACAGAAGCTACCTATTGTTCTGAACATTGAGAGCTCTAAAATACTGGTGGTTTCCTACACTTTTGTAGAGGTGGCATCCTTTACATAAATCTATATACTTGGTATATTCTTACACAGGTGTATAATCATAACATCTGACTTGACATGTACCCCTTTTTATGTGTATTTGTGAAAAATAAATATATCACTGCGGGTGGGGGAGAGTCCAGTTTAACCAATGAAGAGACAGGTTGAATTATTTCTGCTGTTGGAAAAATAATCAGCAGCTGTTCTTCTTTTTCTGCTGCTGAGAGGAAAACCAATAAAAGAATGATCATGTGACATATAACATGGCTTTTAGATATCTGTGTATAAGAAACTTGCATCCGAAGCACTTTTATGGACATTATGGGTATTAAGCCAATTGGTTTGCTGTTTCATTTTTTAAAAAAATAACATGAAGAAAAGACAAACAAAGGGGACACAGAATGTTAACTTGCCCTCAGAGCCAAGACTAATCTTTGGATTTAAACACAACCTCTCGAGGGACTTCAAAGAAAGCTTTACAGTCATGTAGAGAAACAACTAAGTTGAGCCAGAAAGAAGGGAATCCTCACATCTGCAGTTCCTGTATTTATCTTTAGATAAATACAGTATTTCATCTCTAGACATTTTGTGGAGAAAGAACGGGAACCCAAATTCTCTGCAGGTTAAAAAGGTACCCTAACCACTAACCTATCGGATGATCCTTTTCTTTTTTCTTTCTCTTTACAAACAATTTTACCACAGGGATTTAGATATTTTTCTTTTATTCTATAAAACCTAGAAGTAGACATTTCAAAAATTCATTAGTTTTCCTCAAAAAACAATATCTCTTCCATAAATGGACTATTTTAAGTAAAAGCCGATTTGGTGTTTGATTCTTCCCAACAGCTTCCTTATTTGTAAAACCAGCATGGCTACATTTTTGTATTTTAAAGATCATAAACACTTACTGTTCTTCTTCAAGGAGAGTAGAAAATCATTCTTTTTACTTCAGTCAATAAGATAATGTTCAAAATGACTCACACATTTCAAATTCAGATTTCTAGGGGTTTATATTTGTTTTGTAAGAAGTAGAAAACAAGCCTTAATATACCTAGAGAATCTGAGTTCAGACGTGTTACTAAATCGTATTTTACAGTGAGAGAAAATGGTAAAAATGTTATTCAGTAAAGAGATAAATTCCTGTTGTAGAAACAGAACGTAGGCTGTCTTGTCCTCCAAAATCTGCAGCCAGCAGTGACTCAAATTTCAAAGACACGTACAGAAGCGAGCACATTCAGTGATCTGTGTTGCCACCGTTCTGTGGTGAGCAAACATGAAGAAGGAAATCATGGGCTATTAAGAGCCTGTGAGAGCTTGCTTGGAAGTCGATGTCACTAATGTGTTTCAGAGGAGAACTAAGGCAGCATCTGCATTCCCAGATATGGTAAAATAATTTAAAATCCATTTGGGTTTTATTCTGCTATTAAAACCATGCCATGTCTTGAATGGAGTACAACACTGGAAAAATATTTTTTTTATCTAACTATTTTTGGTACAGAGGATGGAGTTACATCCTTCTTTCTTCTCCTTTTAAAATCTTAGGATTGCTGTAGCTGCTTCAGCCAGCTACTAGCTTAGCTGGCTTCTGCTCCAGCCACCATGGAAGAAGTGCAAATAAGGCTGCTGTCAGTCAAGATGGCAGTGAAAGGGTTAGTTTGAACCTCTGTGTGTGTTAAGTAATAACAAGTAAATAATTTCCCTTTGAATGATCAAGACTGATTCAGCACTCACTGTGACACAATTTTCTCAAAAATTATGGGATTGTTGCAGGGAAGGAGAAAAATGTAGGGCTATGTCTGCTAAGGAGTTACTCAGAACTTTAGAGGATGTTTTGCATTCCCAAGTTCTGCAAATGTTCTTTGTAATAACTATAAAAAAGGCAAGCTTTGATATGCTTTTTCAATAGAATACTATTTGTAGTTACATAAACAGAAATGCTTCTGGTGGGTTATGAATGCCACCTATCTGCTCAATAGGCAGTCCATTTTGGCAGCTGACTGTGAGTTAACTGGACTGCTTCATGTGTCTTTGCTGACTCAGTTCTGAAGCGTGCCAAATTTCATTAGCAGGTACCCAAAAAATTAATCTGATTTTTTTCATTCTTTTCATAATTTTGAAAAATTCATCCTCTCTATGTAGTGGCAATCTGCTTTAAAAAATGGAAATAATGAAGTTAAAAGTTATTTAGTCATGACTGAAGAGTAAAAGTAAAAAAAAAATAATTGCATAGAGAAATTGCTTTGCAAAATTGATGCAAGTGTACATATTTAAAATTGTACACAAGTTTTACATAGTAAATCATTTAGAAAGTTGTTTCATTTGCTGCATCCAGCTTCTTACTCAAGTCTCCCCTTGTTCCCAGATAAGCTTTCAGGAATAATAAATACCCCCTTAAGGGAATATGTTTTAAAGCAAATAACAACTGCCAAATAATTTATCACATGTAACCACTGGTCTCCATCCTTAATTACTAGCATTTCATTCTAGTGCTTGTTTAAGAGAAGTTAAGCTTAATGTCTGTTCTCTGCATATTCTTTTCGTTTTTTAAGAGCTTCTTTTCATCATGTATTCAGAGTTTGGACCAGACTGTCCCTTTTTTTGTGAACGAAAGTATTTCAGTGGCACTTTGCCTGTGGGACCCTGTGGCAGAGAGAATCCTATTTTATTCTTGGCATGAGACGTACAAAAGAAGTCCTTATTTGATTCAGGTTCAATAAACAATAGTTGGTACTTATTTGCATGGGGTAAGCGCTATGCTTAACTTTTGGCTAGTTTAAGTTTTGCCTTCTGTTCAATATTTATTTCTTTGATTTATTTAGTGCAGCGATATTTGGACGGTGTTTTTCTGGGAACTGAAACAGAATGAATAGTCTGACTCCTTGTGGTTTCACTGAACTTTTTTCAAGGTCATAACAGTTTACTAAGACATGACTGCCTCTAAGATCCAAGCTACCAGAATTTATTCCAATTTTAAAATGGCTTGGCTTTAAAGAAAAAAGAGAGGAAAAAACCCATGCATTTTCATCTAGTTTATTTCACTAAGATACTGAATAACCAAAAGACGGTATTCTGCACCCATCAAACAGATACAATTCCTCTGATGTAATGGATTTGTGTAAGCAAATGTCTTCTAGCTTTTAGTGTGTATTAGGAAGGAAGTTTTAAATAGATCATTTCAAACAGCGTTATAAATCAGTTTTGATTACACAAAAATAAAAGATGTGTTCCTTTACTTGCAGTTTATTCTGTTAAAGTCACATCATCCTCTGGAGTCACGGAGCAGAAAATGAACAGGAGTGATCCTGACTATTTGTATTGTGCTGATGTGTTTAGCTCATTTTGTCAGCTCTTTAACCAGCAGAGGATACTGAGAGCTGGACTCTGCAGTGATCCGAGCACTACACATGGCTTAAGTTGGAGACGGTTCCCAGGACAGATCTAGACAGGATCTGTAGCGTCTAGGGAACTTGCTGACCGTCACCTCATCTCGGTGAGAAGTGGAAAGGACAATGTGTCTGTTTCTGCCTAGGCTGCTTGGGTCTTGCCTCGATACAGCTGTGACAGTACCAGTATTCAGAAAGACAGCGATTGACCTCAGCTACCGCACACCAGCACACGGCCGCACAACAAGAACTGCATCACCAAGAGATACCTGTAAATGCTTGAGGCCTCTTGTCCTTGCTCTGCTCCCACTGATCCCTGTCTGATCTAACTTGTGGAATTAATTTTATGTTCTCTTTGTGGTTGGAAAAGGGCTCCGGACTACCTGTGAGTTGTTACACACAGACCTGGCCTCACCAGCTGCCTGGAGAGGTAGGTATACACACGATCAAGTGTTTTGCACCTACTCAACAGTCTAAATGTGAGTACAGATTTTCACAGGGGCAGGGACTAAACTGTCAAGATCACATTATTTTCATCGTTTAAGAGGACTAGACAGAAAACTTCTTTCTGACATAGACGTGGCAATGTAGCCCTCATTTGAGTGGCTTGCACATGGAATAGTAAGACACGAAATGTTGCCTAGTCTCTATGGTGGAGCTGTAGAGGGGAAGTGCACCACTCAATTTGTCCCCTGAAGCAGCAAGATCTATAATCAGATAATGAAATGTTTTTTCTGAATAAGAACTAGTGCATTTCATTCAAAGTATATTATAAGATAAAGCTATTTGAAAACCGGTTACACCGTAATGAGCGTGCTTTATGTTCAAAGCAGAGGGAGCAGGGCTGCATTTCAATCAGCACTGAAGTCAGATTAGTGGATTTTTTCCTCTGAATGTAAATATTTCAAAAAATGAAGGAGTAGTTTTGTTGTTTTTTTTAAGGAAAACCATCTTAGCAACATTTTTTATATATAAATATGGGGAAAGGCAGTGGATGTGCCAAGGAATATATTAGAATTGAAGCAGTAATATGTTTTAGTATCTACAGATATATGAATTAATTTTCTTTTCATTTGTTTGTTTCTCATACTATACCTTTCCTTAAGTAGCTTGAGGATTTATCTGAAGTGATTGTTCCAAATTTCCTCATCTATTTCCACCAACAAATTCTATAGCAAATATAGGATTACGCAGCTATAATGAGTAAAAAAAAATATATCACTGGCTGGGTTCGAATATAATTGAAATAAGTCCAGTGTCTGTCTTTTCTTTATCACAATTTACATACTGCAGATATTAATTTCAGAAATCATTAAAATACAAGTAAAAGATTAAAAATGTGTAAGAAATCAGATTAAAGTGGCTAAAATATTTCACAGAATTGCAAGAAAAAGATGAATTGTGTTTTGCTTTGTTTTCCTAGACTGTAGGGGAGACATTATCCACAAAATCATAAGAAATAGAGCCAATATAACCTAGATTTATTCCTAACAGAAGGCTATGTTAGGAAATTACAAGATAATCAAATCTCCACTCTAAACAAATAGGAACAGTCTAGGCACAGTTTTGTAAAGAACCGAGGGGCAATATTGACAGCATAAGGTTTTACTGGGGAAATGAGTGCAAATCTCCAGAGGACTAGAAGAATTCAGTGCTAACTGCTGCAAACAGTGAAGGTTTTCCTTAGAGAAAAAACACCAGTGAGAAATTATGATTAGCTGTTTCCTAATGTAAGTTTGAAAAAACTCATGCAGAAAGCAAAAGGAGGTAGTGTAGTAGAAGGTTTCTTGAATGACTTATTGTCCAATTTTCAAACACTGACAGAAATTAGTAGAAAATTCATATTCAGTATTGCCTACCTCTGTTGTTTATTGCTTGCTTTTATAGCTACTTCCTCTACTTACATGAGTAGAGCAATTTATACCCTTCTGGCATTTATAGATTTAAGTTCTCCCCATTCCCAATTATTCATTCTTTAGAGACTGAAAATCAGCAGGCATTGTGGGCAGTCTCAGAATAGTATCAGGCACAATTGCACGAAGTGTGATTTCAAGTGGGGCCCAGGCCTTGGGATGTGAACGGAGCTTGTTTATGTCCTGTCTGCAAAAAAAAAAATATATTGAAACCGCACAGATAGCTAACAAACCCTACAGATGGCTAACAAACCCTACAGATAGCTAATAAACCCTACGGATAACTAATAAATCCTACAGGCAGCTAACAGGCATCACAACTGTTGCCCATTGATCGCAGAAGGAGTCAGCGTCTGGCAATCCCGACCGTTTGCTGTGCAGCTTCAAGTGCACGTCGCTCTCTGGAACTCCAATGCCCACAGCAAAGCTGTAGGAAAAACTCTGCCTCTCCCAGTGGCCAGGGCTGCAGCTCAGACTCCTGCTTCTGATGGTGGAGTCCGTTCTCCACGCTGCAGCAGAGGAGAGAGTGCTCGGAGTCGATGACCCTGCCATTAATTGATCCAAGTGCTAGTTTGCTGACCTTCAGACGTGCACTCGTCTTGTCCACAAAGTCTGACTTTTACCCTGCACTAACTGTGGGATTCCTGGAGGCAAGATTTTGAGGGAAATTCCTGTGAGTTGATGTTTATTGACATTTGCTGTGAAATATCACACAAACAGAGTTTGATGGACACATTTTTATAGATCTTGAATTAAAATGAAATACCACGCTTAAAAATGCAGTGATTTTTTTTGTTGTCCTATCCTAGTAAGCAGAGTTATATGTATTAAATATATTTTTGGGGTTGTAGGCCCAATTTGCCATCCAGAATCCTGCCATATAAACTGATATTCAGCTTCGTGTGAAGACAGTGTGGTAATTGAGAACTAACTGAGTTGTTCTCTATTCACTTATTATTAAAGCAAAACTTTGTGAGCCAAATCATGCTCTGGCTGAAGTTCATGGGAGCTGCGTGGAACAAGTCTGTGTGGAACTGTGCAGAACAGTATTTAATCTTAAAAAAAAATGTGCTAAACATTTGCTAATGTAATGCCAATGGTACCTAAACTAATCTAAGTGTTTGCAATGCAAGGTGATACTATGAGCCTTATGTGTATGGTTCACCCTCATCACATTTAAAAAGATGAGCAACTTTTCGAGAGAAGGCAAATTTCTACCAACCAAAAAAAATCATAGAATCATTGAATAGTATGAGTTGGAAGGAATCTTTAAAGATCATCTAGTCCAGCTCCCCTGCCGTGGAGAGGGGGACATCTTCATCGATCAAGTTGCTCAGAACCCCATTCAACCTGACCTTGAATGTTTCTGGGGATGGGACATCTACCATTTCTCTGGGCAACCTGTTCCAGTGTTTTACCACCCTCATTGTTGAAAACAGGTTGAGTGGTGACTATACCAAGGAAAAAAATCCAAGTACTAGGTTTTTAAGTGCAGATAATTTTATTACTTCCCTACTCAAATCAATCAATGCAAAATAAGCCAATGATTAAATTTGCAAGACGATCAATTGATCAGTACATTTTTAATGTACTACATTTAATAATCTCATAATGTCTTTCAAAGCGTGCTAAAATTTGCTGATTTCAGTACATCAGCACTAGTAAAACACTGTAACTCATAGAAGTCTTTTCTACATTTCTTTCTTCTGAATTTATAGAAACTGTCTCAAGTCTTTATCTGTCCAAAAATCTCTACAATCAAGTTTAATTTTATTTGTTGGATATGTGCTACACTCTTCATATCAGTTTAAGAATCTTAATTTTCGTACTAATCAGCACTGAATGGTCTAAAGAGGCATTCCTACCATCTACTTCATGCAGCACAGAGCATGTTGAGTAGAGCAGTCAAGCCTTTGTATATTAGAGATATCACCAGACAGTGATTCAGGTCAGCTAAAAATACACAGTGTGAATCTCTTGCTGGAGGTCTTAGAAATATTCAGACTTAAGTTGTAAATTAGTTTTCTTCCAAAGGGCCTTTTCTATCACCAGCATTTGGTTCACAGTTCAGAAAGGAATTGCCTTTACACCCTCAAGCACAGGTAACAGCACTGAGAAGTGACAGAACACATATGGATGACTAAAGCAAATCCTCTTGGCGTTGCAGCTGCCCTTGTGTGCATGTATGCCTGGAAATACTTGCTGTTCTGTTGAACGTGAATGCTTTGTGTCAATCATATTAGCAAATCAGATGTCATTTGAATGATGCGATAATTACTTCAAATGCCTCATTTCTATTTAAAGGCATAATTTTTACACATTAAATTTCTTTTCATCTCTTTCTGTTGTGTTTCTGGTTTGGCCATGCCTGCAAGATCCTCCTGAAACAGATAAGATGTAATTTCATATGCTCTATAAATTGATTATGGGATCAGAACACAACCTAAAGCCATTGGCAAAAATCTAATGAACCTCCACGAGAAGCCATCAGTTTTTAAATATTATGTAAGCTAGTATTAAAAGGCATTGATCTCAGTAGAGATGCCTCTGGGTCCCTGCTTTTCTGAAAAAGCTGAGGCCTTTGTAATCGCAGCCATTTGCTTTCCACCTCCTTGATGTTCCTTAGCTCTTTTATTTTGTTTTACTTTATTAGCTGTCCTGTATTTGAAAAGATCATGACACAGTAATCCATCACGTCTAAAGTTAAGTACAGGTTTGTGAAAATCCAAATATGTTAAATCTGCTGGCTCTGTCTATACCAACAGTTGTTTCATTAAATACTATGATTTGTCTGAGATGATTTACCTTTCACAAATCCACGATGACTCATGCTTATTAAATTGTTCTCTTCCAAACTGAGTGAATATTTAAGATAGCCAAAAATAGCGTCTCAAAACTTCTGCTACCATTGGATCAGGCTTTGACACACTTAAACCTGCTGCTAAGTATCTTCCTTCACTAAACTCCAGTGGGGATTTCTTTTTTAGAGTAACTTATTATTAAGCCTGTATAAAGGTGGCAGAATCTTTCTCATGGATGTTTTTCTTAAGATTTACTATGGTGTTAATCACTGCAATTTCTGAAACTGATCCATTTATGATCTAAGTTACTTTTCTTTCTTCTCAGCTGGTGAGACATTTTTAAGTGCTTATTCATGATATTTGAAAGGTCTAGCTATCTAAGACATATTATTTTCTGTTCACAAAGACAAGGCATTAGAGATACTTTTCTACTTAGCTGTGGAGAGGAGAGAAAAACTTTAAAGCACTGGGAAGACTAGCTGTAAGAAACGGATGAAAAACTTTGAAGAGTATTTATTTTACCATCTCCCTTGATGAGTACAAAATGTACCTGTTTTTAAAACTACATTTATTTTAGCATGACTATCCTAAGCTGTCTTCTTTTTTTAAAAAACTGCTGTTTCTTAGTTGATTTTTTAAATTTTTTTTTTTTTTTTACTTGCTGCAAACTTTTTACATGTGTTTCATGTGCTGTCCAAGTTAGGGAAGGGTTAGCAATGCTTGTGAAATCAGTGCAAGACTTTTATCACTGTTGTTGTTAAAATATTTTTATACAGTGTTTGCTTCTTCCCCTGCTCTGCTGGGTAAGTTAAGGACTCTTACTTAGTGCAGACAGTTTTATGTAAGCTGTACAAGAACAAGAAGGCAGAGCTGGAGTGGAAAGTGAGACAGCATCTGCTGGTCTCCAAGACAAGGAAAATTAATGTCTTATGAATGAAAGAAGTAATGTTGGAAGAATGAATCAGAGAATGAAGAGAAAAAAATAAAGAGCAGGAAGGTGAGGTGACCTCAGTACAAATGAAATCTTAATGATTTGAATTAATTTTTGTTTGTCCCAACATGCTGCACTGTTCTAATGATGAAGTTGCCAAAAATCTGGAATTGTTTCCAAAACCCCGGGAAGCATCTCTAATTTGTGCACTGAAACATAGAAGAGCCATTCCCTGGCACATGTACAGACCAGAGACTTCCACTTGCAGCGAGTTTGTCATATTTATGAATATATCTTCTAAAGAACAGTATTCACTCCATTAATTTCCATGTCAACACCACTCAGAAGTTCATTGAATTGGACTAGGAAACCCAACAGCAACTCCTGCCTCCTGCTTCCTCCTCCCTCAACATTCTCAGGTCATTTTTTCGTGTGCAACTCATTACTGTAGAAACAATCTTTCCTAAGGTATTTCAGTTTCAGGGAGCAATGCTATATTAAAGCCATTCTGCTTACAGAACATTTTGTTTCTTATTGAAAATGTCTTAGGTGAAATACACCATGACAATAAATGTTTTCAAGAAACAAATTCCCCCAACACAAATGAAATGAGCATTTACTGCTATGGTGGTACCATCACAGTTTCCACAATAACACCATTGAAGGTCATGTAAACTTTTGTATTGCTCATTTCATGTTTCATCTAGTTCTACACCTGTGTGTGTGTAAATTTGATATATTGTAGAAATAGAGGCCTGGGAAGATTCGTGCCATGTAATTGCTTTCATGGAGTTATCCAGGACCACCTTGAACAAAGGTGGTGGCTTTAGCTAAGAGATCCCACAGAGATTGATTTTTAGGAAACCTCCTTTTCTTAGAAGTAGAAATCCAGTTTGCACCCTGATTTTATCCATGGTTAAGTGTCTTCCTCTTAGGCAAGTTCAGTCCTTTAGCTTAAGAATCTCTCCTTTCTCCTTGGTATGTATCCTTGCAATAAAAGCACAGACAGCAACAAGGTCCACTACTTGGCTAAGCTGTGCATGCCACATGCCACACCTTCTCTGCTCTCTTCATAAGAAGAGATCTCCTTTCACAGTGTGATTTCAATTTTTTTCTGTGCTCCTTGTTCTTCTTAATCCTTTGGTCTCTTATATTTCACACTGGTGCCTCTATGTTCCTCTCCCCTTCAGCTCATCTCCACATCTCCTACCTCTTCACCCTTCTCTCTCTCCATCCCTTTCAAAAGCTACCTGCACATCCACTTTCTTCCTCACCTGCCACTGCAATATTGGGCTTTGAGCAGCAGCTGGCAGCCTTTTCCTCAGCTTAATTAAAGGTCATCCTTAATCTTCACAGGAAATATCTGTATTTGGGACCTCGGTGCTCTAGCTGCACTTGGAACAGTGAGAGAAATTTTTGATATGATTCAGTGCATTAATACTGCTGATGCTAAGATTCCCAAAGTGGCTGCCAGAATCTGTGCAAAACAACACCCCAGGAAAACAGAATTAATATTTTTTTCATGAATTATAACTAGTCAAAGGTAAAATATATGTAACAAGAAAAAAAATAACCTGTTGCATATGCTTTGCTATGTGAAACTAGGTCTTAAAGAATAACAAGTAATTGTTGAGATTTTGTTTTCATGAGCTAAACTTAGTTTTGCACCAGTGGCTCACAAAAGCCTATGCCAAGTAAGATGTTCTCAGAATTAAGGAGGAAGGAAAGAAGTCTCTGGTTTGGGAGGAGAATATCTATTCTCTCTCAAAAACATCTGAGAAATAAAAGATTCACCATCTTCTGTTTAAAATCCCTCTCCAGCTGGATCAGTTCTAAGTGTCACACATTCCAAATGTGTTTCATATATTTGGACAGTAGTGCTTTAGTGTCATGAATCCTTCTGAATCATCTCTTTCAGGAGTACATCCAGAACTATCTTCCCCAGCAGGCTGAGAGCAGCCCAGTCTGGGTTTGGGTTGCCCTAACATACACATGCACTCGTGATGCACTGGTGAGAGCTGTACAGCAACAGGAAATTCTGCAGGGAACGTGAATGGCATAGCAAAATCCTGTCCAGCACTGCGTATCACAAACAGCAAATTAAGAGATGCTTACAGATATAATATCTGTGAACCAAAGAGGGGAAATTGTAGTAATCACACATTGTGTTTGAGTAGTACTTTGTATTGTGAAAAAGCTTAGCATAATATGGTCTATAACTACATTGCAGCAGGCCTGTCATTTGGAAAGTGGGAGGGAAAGAGTTTATCCTCTCCTCCGATCCATCCCTCATTTGAGTTTCTCTTTGTAAAGTCATTTCAGTCACGAGCCAAAGCTCACAGTGCAGTAAGCATGAGTATAATCAGCTTTCAATGCCCTCACTTCCACTGGATTTTAAATAGCAGATTCCCCTGAGCACGGCAGAGTTTGATCAGAGTGCTTTGCTGAAATGGGGGCTCTGCTGTTGATATTCAAAGACAAACATAGTTCTGCAGGTATATACACATCATCCGCAAGGCTGAGACATTCCACTGGACTTGTCAGTCCTTGCAAAGAGGGCGTCTTCCACAGGGCTGGGAAAACTCAGGACAGTGCTGTGTACCCTCGAGGGACTGATTATCTGGATACAAGAGGGAGTCGCACAGAGCGATGTTCACTTAAGTACAAGCAGCTGTTGCCACCCAGCACTCCTGGCACAGAATGAGGTGACAACCCAGGAAGTCTGCCTCCACAGGTGCAAAGTTTCACTTACTTTCATCTTTCATGTAGATTTTATAAAATAAGAGGTATTAAAAGAAAAAGGCAACAATTGGAAGCTCCAGAAATAGTTTATATAAAAACCCCTTATTTTGTGTTATGTGAGCAAAGCTTGTGCTAGATTTCAGTTGCCAAAGAGCATATGAGCTGCCTGTGAAATGTCCAACATTCTCATCTGGAAAAACTTTTAGATTTTATTCCTTTATTTGGCTTGAAACAGAGCTTTTTTGCTTTTGTTGAATCTTTAACTGAGATCTGGGCCACAGGAAAAGCAAAAGGCAACACGCTGGCTAGAGGCCATCATTTTACATTTTAGAAGAAGGATTTGGAGTGAAAACAGATGAAAGCTATGGGGGCCCTGGTCAGATGGCAGTCAAAAAATCTCCAGGAGCCAGAAGGAACAGAGTCCAATATATTTGAATCCTGGCTCAGAAGAAATCAATGATCAGCTGAAACTGGGGATGATGCAAGGAAAAATAAAGAAACCAACATTCCTTGAGGTATTGCTTCAGCACTTTGTATAGTGAATAATGGAAAAATACCATCAAGAGATTTTCATAATTCTGGCATCAAGAATTTCTGTGTGTTCACATTAACCACTGTCACTCTGGTGATATTTCTAAATAGAGCAGAAGCTGCAAAGGCACAGAAAGCAAAAGATGACCCAGGACAAACAGGAAGACATGGAAAATCAGGAGAGAGCAGACTAAAGAGTTGTATAGAAGTCTAGTCCATGCTCAGCACCAAATGGGAATTAGAGAAGTAATTAGGGAGGAAGCAGACTGACGTAGGCTGGATGAAGTAACCGGTCAGGGCAGAGGAAGAATTCAGTAGGAAGAGGGCCACGTAAAGGAGATGTTAGTAGAGGTCATTGTTTTTGTGAAAGCTAATGAGTCAATTAACATACAGCAACTCCAAACTTGCTGCCTCTGAAGCATCCCATGCCCTTGTTCAGAAAAGTCATGGAGGTCACAAATTGCAAAGGAACCCTCTAGCTTCACTACACAATATTAAAGAGGTACAGTCATTGCAGGAAACCAGTCCCGTGACTTATAATGATACCAAAACATGGCTTTACCCTGTTAACTCTACTGCTATTATAGGTGTTTGTATTGCTGTTGTTCCTAGCAGTGCCATTTCAGTCAAATCCTGTTTTCTTTGTCATCCAGGAATGCTCAGTGGAAGTAGGATATCCTCCTCATGCCCTAGGGCACAGTCTTGCTTTCCTCACTAAATATTGTTTTCAGCAGCAGCTTGTCTAACCAGGAAAAGCAGAACTGAGCCCTTATGTGGCTTCTGTGGTCCTAAAAACACCGGGCAATGGATATGACCCAAGGAAATTATCACTAACTTCAGCTTTTACTGCAGTATTGCAGACGCACGTTAAGCTACTGGGAAAAAACGACCCAGCCAACGACAAGAATGTAGGTGGACTTTCTGTCCCTAAACTATAACCACATACAAAATTAACTTTGGAGTGTTATAAACAAGCCAGCTTAGCTTATATAGTGACTGGAGGGGGTGGTGAACTCTGTTCTTCAGCTGTTTCAGTTCTCTTTGTTTTGCAAAACTTGATTGCCAGGAAAGGGCACACAAGAAAGATTCAATTTCATCAGCTAGTTTGTACCATTAAGCAAAATTATTTAAAATGAAACAAAATGTCTAACCTCCCCTCCAATTCTTTGGGTTCCTGTTGACACTTAATATATCATATTATTGATTTATTTTCTAATGGCTGAATCTTCAGGTATGATATAAAGATCTTATATAAATTTACCGGGATGATGAGGAGCAGGGAGTGAGAAGGCTGAAGGAAGTTAGATCTGAACATTCATTGTTCCAGAAGTTCATCACTATTCAAAAAAAAAAAATTAAACTGTTTTCCACATGTGCTATTGTTAAAGGCTCTGTGTGTCACACCGGATGATGTCTTGCACTGCTGCACTGGGTCCTTGAAAGGAAACGGAGTCGTTCAGCCAGTCACTTCTTTTTCAGTTTCTATTGTTGTGTCAAGGTTAAAGTTTTCTTTCCTTAAGGATCCCAGCTGTAAACAAGCACCTCCTAACACCAGTGGTCTCAAAAAAACCCTTTTAGTTTACCATTCAACAGAAATTAAACACCTGTTAGTCTTTTAGATTGGTGCTATAATGCACACTTCAGTTTAACGTCACTTAGTATTGAATTTAAAGGACATGTCCTTCATTAAAAAGCTTTCTCACTACAGGATAAAAAACACAAATGAAGTCTCTCTAGAGACATTTTACTTTTAATTGGTACTCAGAACTGCCTTACACTCCCACTCCTCCCCCCATACAACCTCCCCCCAACAAATGCTCCCAAACCTTCTTTACATGGCTCTGTTTATCTGGTCTTTCTCCCTAAAGAGGAACTAAATAATCCTTATTTGTAGAAACAGTGTTTGTTAGCAGAAATAAATTTCAAAATGCATATTCACAAATATGTAATCATTGGCTAAAAGTTTTGGAAGTACAAAAATCAATATTGACTACAGCTTGTTTAGCAATACATTTTTTTAGTCTGTGCAGACCCCTAACAACAAAGGAGCTTAACATATTTAAAAACACTCATACATTTTATAATTAGAAATAAAATAATTTGCATTATGATGATGCATCCGTATTTAATAGTTACAAAATGGTGAATAGAAGTTGGGGTTTTTTTCCTTCAGTAGCATTTTCCTTGGAAAACAGAAGCTGCTTTGCAAACCTAAAACTAATACAGAAAATTTCTCTCTCCCCTCTTCTCTGCCATTACAGGTAGAATCCTCTCAGGAAAAACCCATTCAGTAGTACTACATTCTAAAGATCATTGATTGTTCAACTGTGTAACATTATTTTTCTATGATCTTTTTGCACTGAACACTGCAAAGACACAAATTGTTATTGCTAGCATTATTGCAACATCTCACACTGTTTCCAGTCACTCATAAATTCTGTATAGTATCATATCCTTTTCCTATGGCTTTACATTAGCACTGTAAAAGCCCGTAATATGGATTACTATTTCGGACTTAAATTTATTCTTTTTCCTGAGTATTTCCTGAGTATTATTTTTCCTGAATAACTTCTTCCATTACCTGAAGTGCATGTCAGATGAGCAGTGCCTTTACAGGCATGGCCCAACCCGTATTGAGTTGCCCTGGTACAAAGTGGTGCGTTCCCCTTTTCCCACACTTATGCCACACTCTTGTCATAAACGAGAATTTGACATTGACCTGGGTCCCCAGAGAACACTGAAGAAAAGATCAGGAGCCAAAGACAGTGTTTTAGATGATTCTCACTGTTAACCATTCCGGTGCTGGTGAAACAATTGGCAGCAGGCGTGGACATAATGTGAACATCTGCCCCATGGCTGAGAGCTTTATCTTGCAGCTCGGGAACTCAGATGCATGGTGCTTGGAGTGCCACCTTCTTTTCCCTCACAGCCCAGGTTAAATACTGACTGGCCTGAGCTTAAGTCTGTTTGTTATGTGTGAGCCGAGGTCATTATTAATGCAACAGCTCACAGGGCCCAAAATGTGCTAAGCACTTTACAGAGATGTAGGGCAATCCAGGCCTCAATCCCAAAAAGCTGATATGTCAGGGTCAATTTTAGACACAGCGGCCATTCCTCCCTGTCCCTCCTTCCCTCCTGTTCCTGTTTCCCTGGGCTGTGTTACCTATCTAGTCACTTGGAGAATCAGAACACATATTTAGTTTTAGGAAACAAAAATTTGCCTCAGCATCTGAGTTTCGAAAACAACCGAAACCTTTACCAAAGAAATGGGGATTGATAGCAGACTGTGGGTTCGGTCCCCTCTGGTTGCATGGTGAGTAGAAAACCCATTCAGCCATTTCAAGTACTAAACAGATGTCTGGAATCACCTCTGCCTGGATATAGCAATGGGTAAAGGCTCCCACACATTGTGGCAAAGGGGGTGGGCGAATGGCCGCCTCCATCACTTATAAATCCATCATTACAATTATCTATTTTCAAAGGAGAAATATTGCAATTATACAAATATTATTTTTTAAAGCAGCTTGATACAGACTAGTTCCAGCTGGTCTGTGAGACGCTGGCAGAACCATAGCATTCTCAGAAAACAGGTTTTTGCTTCTCAGATGTTCTGCCTCTTTTAGTCCATTCAGTGGAAATGACAGTTCAGGGTGAACCGGCAAAAAGTTATTTAGTCTAGATCAAAGGTTAAATTTTCAGCTCCCCTCTATAATAATAAATAAAGTTTTGAAAACATGTTTTGGAAATTATATTTTGTGAAATGAATTTCAAGGTGGCCTTTTAGGGTAGTCAGAATTACAAGAGCCAATGTGACACACATTGTGTAGGAGAGGAAAAGAAAGAGCTCGTGTATAAGGGATTTAAGTAAGCATAGAAAAACTGCTCATGTTGAGTTGCATTTTTTCTCCAGCTGAATTCCTGCTCAGTTGCAGTTTACCAGTTAGGTTCTCCTCAAATTAAATCTACAGTTTTCTGTGCAAGGGAAGGGAAAAAATAATAAATCAAAACTAATGAGATATTCTTTATACTATTGACGTCTTTATTTTTTCTTCCTGCGTCACTGCTAGATTTGAAAGGCAAAAACAAGGAGTGAAACTGAATGTGAAAAATGAAAACTGCCCACCTGGTGAAAAGAAGGGAAGGAGGAAATCAGAAGGGTGAGTTAGCAATTCCTTAAGCACATGCAATATCTGTAATTTTCAAACTTGACAATTGCACTGAGACAGAGGGGAAGGGAACTGATTGGGAGAGTGTTTGCTCTTTCACAGACAGACTTGTGAGAGAAGTACATCAGCATTTTTCCCAGGCTGTGTGTAACACATGCAAAGCTCAACACAGGCACAGAATGGCAGCCATAGGAGGGAGGAGGATTCTCACCTGCTTTCCTCCCCTGCTCTCTCTGCCTTCCCTGCAGGGAGAATATTGACACAGCCCTTCCTTTCTCCAAGCTCAAAATCCAGTCAATTAAAGCCCTTTGCCTATCCTTCTCTAGATGCATCCACAAAAGCCTGTGTTAATACCTTTTTTTCAGATTTTAAAATCATACGATCCTATTCCTTTTTTTGCTATGTGATGCTTTTGTCTCTCTCCTTCCCCAGCCCCTCCCTTAGCTCCAAGAATAACAGAGTGACTAGGCTGAGCAAACATTGAAACAGACATTGTACAGATTGCTTTCAAATGCACAAACAACCAAACCAGGAGACAAGAGATAAAAACTCTTAGGTTTCTTTTTCCCCCCTCTCTAATAGCAGGTGTTATTATGACAATGTAGGTAAAATATTTTCTGATGGAGGCGTTATTTTTAAATTGATAAGGTCTGTAAGTTCAGAGGGTGGTTGAGAAGTTGGCACTCATCAGCTTTTGTGTGCTGAAGCCCTGGCACGTTGGGCAGAATGGAGAGAGCAAGGGTGCTGCTCTGAGCTGTGCTCATCCATATCATTACACATGATTAAGCTCACTCGTAGCCTTCTTGCAGTTCTGCAGGAAGCTGTGTCTAGGGTTTGACTGTCACCAGGCTGTACTGAATTTAGTGGGCCTTTTTGTTGCACTCATCTTACTGCTCGATTTTTCTTGTCTGGCAACTTTTGATTGTTATCCAGAGAGCCATTCTAATGTCTAGGAAATTAATTGATGCTATGGTCTTCCTAGGGTTTGTTTTCAGCTGCTGCACTTAAATGATTATTTGTCCAAAGGCTGTTCTTCACACACAGAAATTTGAATAAAATTAACAGTGAAACCAGAACATTTCTTCACAAGCAAACCTTTGTAGTGAACAGACGCTGAATATGATGTATAGCATTCTACGTGGTTACCCAATTTTTCTTTAACGCAGGCATATATATCTAAAAGTCTTGTCATCACTTCAGAGATGCTGCATACTCACAGTTCTGCATTTAGTGGGGGCTGCAGAACACCAGTTCTCTACAAACCACCAACTTGCAGGAAGACGCTTAGACTCAATCCATCTTTTCTATAAGACCAGGTATGTAAATATATTTGCTCATGACCAGAAAGATTCCGTTATCTCCTGTTGCAGGATATTTGATTGCTGTTTCTGTCCACCTACCTCAACAGTTAGCTCACGCTCCAAAAGGACCATCATTTGTTTTGCCTGAGATGCCTGTCTGTGTGTGCAGTAGGGGATTGGTATACTCAAGACATAAGAAGTGAAACATCAACCTGTATTTTTGATGAGGCAGTGCAGAAGGTGTGGATTTGGGTCTAAGTCCAAGAACAAAGAGATTTTCTAAGTAGCTTGGGTGAAAGAAAACTCTTTTCCTTGCACTTTCAGTTATTTTCTTTCGGGACTCAAAGGATCTCTGTCTGGAGCCATCAAAAATTCCTCTCTCATATGACAGGTGAGAACCAGAACTTCTATTGCCAGACCGACTCACCTGGCTTCCCCAAACAAGAACAATGCATACCTTTATTATAGCCACTCTTACTTTCTATTTGGTGCCTGTAACCTGTAACTGTGTTGTTAAGACCATGTGTCTTGCCTTGATATGTTGCAGACTTTCCAGGAGACCCAGACAATCAGTGCAAAAATGCACTCTGACCTAGGACGCTCCCTGGCTTTCCTTTTCAAGAGAATACCTGGGCAAGGTTTAAAAAGCGACCATTCCTCGCATTAATTCATTGTAAGTTGTGGGCAGAAGCATTTATTCCTCTGGTAGCCACTACAAGTATAAAATGCTATGCGTTGCAGCGTAGAGAGAAAGGACAGTGTAGCAACTACTGACAAGAGCTGACCCTTCCATCAGAGAAAAACTGATTATCAGTGAGTTTTTCATTTGTCTGTGTAACACTCAAGACACCAATTAACTACCTGTCTTTCTCCTATTAGTAATATCTACACCGTGCTATGTAGGAAAAGAGTCTTAGTCAAAATTAACAAGGCACAAAGCACTGGTTGGATAGCAATTAGCAGACAGTGTCATTGCCTTATCTTCCTAATAAGATGAAACAATAGAGAATGAAATGTATTCTGTGCATCTAATGGATGCTGTAGATCAAATAACATTTCAGAGATTTCTGAAGCAGCATAAACAGAATGACTCCCTGTTGTGAAAAGTCATCTTGGATCAATGGTAGAACTGGAATAATCACTGGCATGTAACTGATGTGGGGAAGGGAAAAATACAGCATACTGAATTTTGTGTTATCAGATGAATGGCTTCATTTGAGCCTGCAAGAGTGTTTGACCAACTCTGCACTGGACAAGAGGCAGACACTAATGGGGCTGGTTTGTTTTTGCAGACAGATGTCTACAGTTCCACCCTTTCTCCCTCTTGCTGCCCAACCTCAGCCCAAGATCAACATGATTCAAAAGCAGGTTTCATTTATCTGACATCCACATGTGCTCCTTTAGGGGATAGAGGCTTAAATAAATGGTCTGGGTTTTGAGGTCATCTCTGTAACAGGATTAAAAATATTAACTGGCTCATAAATTTGTTTTACCAGGGTAGCGTTGCCTGACTGAGCCTGTATCATTTTTATTGCTAGCTACAGTTATGTTTATTGACAGACAAGGATTATAAAATGATGACACAAAGCAGTAGTTATTCTGGGATCCAGCAGGAACAATAAATTCTCTGCCTCCAGTTCTGGAAATGTTTCAAGGCTTTTTCTTCATGAATAGTTACTCTATAAAGCCACAGTATTTTCTTGACTAACATTACTCATTTACTTCACCTGTGTTGCTCCAATCAGTACAACAGAGATGCAGAATAAAGTGGTATAATGCTATAAAATGTACAAAGCCCTAAGTACACAGAGCTGAAATTATATTTTTTTCTGTAAATCTTAGTTGCCAACATCAAGAGCAGAGTTTCCTCTGTCTGGGGATATTCCTGTACACAAAAAAAAAGCAGCAGAAAGGCAAACAAGAAAACTTGGTAAATATGATGAACTTCAATTGAAGAGAAAGAAATAAAGAACATCTAAGCTTTTAAATGCACAAAAAAATGACAGAAAATCAAGCATGCATCAGAAATCTGTTGAAGCCTAAGTTTTCAAACGTTAGTTATGTGCTTTATTGACACTAAGAAATTGGAGAACATTTGCTGCCCAGTGCAACAAATGATGCAGAGGTGGCCTACTTCACTTTCAGCCTCTTTCAGATGTCAAGTTTTTCAAGCCTCTATCATTTATCTTATCTTCCTTTTGCCCTTTGAGTGTTTGTTTACATCTTCCTCATAGTCTGAAGCCTGAAACTGCACTCTAACTGAGGTATCACTGGTCTCAGTAGCGAGATTGATACTGAAACACAGAAGGGTAGAGGCTGCAAAGGACCTCTGGAAGTCATCTTGACAACCTCTCTGCTCAAGCAAGGTCATCTAGAGCCACCTAGAGCCTCTTACCCTTCATAAACGAAAATTAATTTGTCCAAGAAAAAGAAGAAACTTTTTTTAACATCGTAGTGTCACACTACAGCCACTGTCTTTGTCCCCCTAACTCCTTCTCTGCTTTATTCTGCTTCCTAAGTGTTTTTTCCACCATTTCATGTATGCAAAGCACTTCCATTGCAATTGCATGTGCCTCTCTCAAATTTCCATCAGCTGATTTTGAAAAAATTTCCTATTTTCTGGAACTCCTTCCAAATTTGAAAGCATCCTCATAATTTCATCATCCAGATCATTGATCAGCAAAGGATTGAATATAGATGGACTCAGAAATACACAATTTTAAATGTCCTCCCAGTTTGACAACAGACCAGTGATAGTTTCTCTTTGATTTTGTTTTCTCAACCAGCTGTGAGCCTTCTCTGCGGTGATTTAATCATATACCTTAATTTGCTTACGAGAATGCTCTGTAGGAGACTCGAGAGCCTTACTGAAGTCAAGATAGATCACATCTACTGCTTCCCCCTTATTCACTTATCCTGTCAAAGAAAGAAATTAGATTGGTTTGATACAATTTGTCCTTGACAAATTCACATTCACTAGACTATTATTACCCTCGAGGTGTTCATAAATTGATTGATTGATCCTCCACCACACGGCTTCAGTTCAAGGAAAATCACTTCGCCAGCATCTACTCCGATATGCAGCTAATTGGGCTCAGTTCTGTGGTTTCAAATCTACTTCTGCAGGTTTGGTGCTGTGTTCCCAAAACCACATCCTAACTGTCTTGACCACGTGTTGTCTTCAGTCCCAAAGCTAACCAGGTTATATGAGCTTTATCTGCTCTGGTACTTGAGGGTACCAGAACTACGAACACTCCCTGTGCTCATGAGAATATCATGCACCCTCTAAATGAGCTCTCTTTACTGCACTATCAAACATAAAATCACTGCCTGTTGATGAGAGTGACCTACCAGTTCTGGGGTGCTACTGTGGTGCATGAGTAAGAATATTTTGTCATTTATGAAGAGCAGAGCACAGTAGATGGTGTTATTTGTAAACAATATTTGCAATTTATGTAAATGAAGCTTCCTAGAATGTCTTCATCTCCTTTTTTTTCCCAGGAAGGGAGCAGAGTTTCAGTTTTCTAAGCCATTTGACCCTGAGACTTACATTTGGAATTCCATGCTGACAGACACTACATAATTATTATTTGAATTAGAAAAGCTGCAAAATATTCTACTGTGTCTCTTAATTCAAATGTTATAGCTGCCATATAGGGCTTAGTCCTACAATGGTTGTAGCACAGACTTACACTGAGCACAGTTGCCTTTTTGCTCAGAACAAGATCAATGTTTTGGCATGGCATCCTCACAATGCAGAATTGGGTAACTGAAAGGCTGTTTGAACCCCCATCGACCACAAGTACACTCCACTATTAAACACTGGAAATTTGACTTTTACACGTACAACTAAAAAAGATTTTATTAAAATTTTTAACGTGCACAGAGACCTAATTTTCTGGTTCTTGCTTCAGCAAAACTCCTGCAACTAGGGAAGGGTAGTCTGAGTTCAGTGTGAGATGATCTCAGTGAGTTCAGTGTGAGATGATCTCAGTGAGCTCAGTGTGGGGTGAGCTTCAGTCACAGTCTTGTCCTCATTCTTGTTTGATCTTGGTCCCCTGTTAGGTTCTGCCATTGCAAAACTTCCGCACAGGAATTTGGGGGGACCACACCCACTAGCAACTGAGATTTTTAGAATCCCAGTACCTGTTTGCTATTTGTGAATCAGAAATAAGTATTACTTTCCTACCTCATTTTTTGAAGAACTGAGACACATTTTTAAGGGCCAGAGAAGTACCAAAATAATAGACTATTCGTTTCAAAGATAATGACTGAATAGGTCATTATGGAATAATTTAATTCGAAGAAACATTACCACAGAGCAAAATGAATAGATTAATTTTGCTATTTGTTTTCTTTCTCTCTTTGCAAACATATAAAAGATACCATTTGTAGAATGACAACATTTTTTTATTCCATCATCTACCAGTGCAAATGTATCCATTTGCTTCATTTTATAAGCAGTTAAATTACTCTGACTCCTTATATGCATCTGTGGAAAAAGACATCTACCTTAAGATTTACCTGCCCCTTCTTCCATT
Organism: Mohoua ochrocephala; assembly: GCA_013398855.1. Taxonomy (NCBI): domain Eukaryota; kingdom Metazoa; phylum Chordata; class Aves; order Passeriformes; family Acanthizidae; genus Mohoua; species Mohoua ochrocephala. Next base: position 291,217 of record VZTA01003757.1, read on the forward strand.
CCTCACTAAGGGCATGTTTGTGTTTGGCACGGAGATAGAGCAGGATGCCTGAGGTAGGTTTCATCCCAGCTTGCAGGTCCACATATTGCTATACAGAGCTCTGCTGCTAACATAAAGTGGAAGCAAAAGTAGTTCTAGAACACAGCACTGTACCTGCACCAGTAAAGCTTCCCCTCTCATCAAATGGTCTGGGGCCCAGGCTGTGATGGGGCCGGGCAGCTTCCTGCTCTTCTTTTCCATGCAAACCAACCCCAAGAACAGTCCCATCACTGTTTTCGTGTTCCTGCCACAGGTCTTTCAGCAAGATGGGTAAGCTAAGATTATACAATAGGAAAAAAAGCAGAGCCTCAAAATTCCGTAGAAAGCTGTGAAATAGGGAAATATATGTGAAAAAAATAACCAAACAGAGAAATTTAAAAATGCATTTCAGCTTAATTACCTATTAATTTAAATATGAGACTTGGATTGTATTTCGGTTCTCTGCCCTAGTTTTATCTTAGAAACAGCAACAAAACGACTTTTCTTTGTGTCTGTGTATGTACAGCCAGCTAAGAAGATTGTTCCCAGGGCTGTGTGTGCCCCTTTTGACACTGCCAAGGTTACTCGTGAATAAGAATCATGTTTGTTTCTGCTACATCAGAAAACAATTAATCTTCATTGTTTGCCAACCAGGAGTAATCAAAAGCAGTGGGGAAATTAAGTGTATTTTCTGGTACATAGGAAGATATACAGAAACAAAAGCAAAAATGCAAACTATAACTGAGGAAAGCTCCAAGACTGCCTCTTGCAGGAAAATAAAGAACTAGGCATTTTAGAAACAGATTTTTTTTTTTGTCTTTTCAGTGAAGACATATTTGATGGGGAAAAGTCCAGATGTATGGTAGAGCGATACAGAATAGTTTATCTGCTGTGGAAACAGTTAAGGTCAGAGTGCATATACAAGAGCTGCTTTATTTGCTTAGGTTTGATTTGAAAAGGTGACTTTAGCAATACCAATGGGGAAATTTGGCTCCTTTTTACTGGAATGGAGGAGTATGGCTATGAGTAACCAGAAATGCACATTTAAGGTACTGACACGCTGTTCACCGCTGTAATTACAGGGATAGATAATTATCTAGGTTTGAACAGAGTGCGGAAATTACATGAGTTGAACTGCTGACTACATTAAACTGAGATCTAGAAGTGGTAAAGGATTTATAAGTCCAAAAATTAGGCACAGATCTGCCCCAAACAGAAAACACCCAATTCACTGAACAGAAATTAAATCCAGCTGGTCCAGAGAATCCTGAGCAGGTACCTGATTTTTCAGCTAGGTAGCAAGAAAGAACAATGTTCAGGCTGTGTGCCAAACCATCCCAGAGAACAGAAGCCCCTCCACGTAGTTGGGACCCAGAGCCTGATGGCTCAGGTAAGGAGCTGAGTTTTCTTCCTGAGAAATCACAAGGAGATGTTCCCACCATGCACCTTTTCTGCAATAGCATCTGCTCAAGAATTGGGCTCAGAGGCTTGCCAAGCCTGGGGGAAGAGGAAAGGGAGAGAAGAGGGGGAGGAGAGAAGGTGGAGAGCAGCTTTTAAAAGAAAGCAGGAACACTTTGCATTTCCGTGGGGCACAGTCCAGTCCCAAAGATGTACTTGTCTCTCAGAGGAATTAGACTGTCCTCTGATTAGCTTTTGGATCTCGGTGTAAAATGAGTAAGAGCTGAGCCAAACTTCCTGGCCAAAAAAAGCCCAGCAGGTTGAGATACTGCTGGCTAGCTGCAGAGCAGGTTTTTATTTAAAAAATAAAAAGTCATAGTTCTAGATTTATTTGCATAAACACTGCAAATGCGGTTCTGGAGAAATTCTTTGGGTTCAGCATCCCATGCTTTGCACTGCACTGCCAGATTACAAGGCCCTGCACTACGGCAGCCCACTCCAGTCTCCTGTGCTGCAACCCAGGTGAGGTTTCTTCCCCTGCATGTGGCACATGTTTGCCACAGGGACCCTCTATCCCTTTAACTCTGTCATAACTTCCTTTAACAGAGAACATTCAGCTACAGACTGGCTTTCAAAACAATAAAATAAAATTTTAAAAAAGATTTTTTTAAAAAAATACAGATTTGGAAAGATAAATCTATCATTTTTAAGATGTAAACTCACCATAGCAGAATATAATTTGGGAAAAAACCCAAACATGCTGACAGTCAAATCAAAATAATTCAGTTTGTAGTAAATAGCAGCAGGACAACAGACTGCCTTTCTTAGACTCAAATTCTAGGCTAGCATTATGCACATTGTTAAAACTTCTTTCTATGTGTAAGCTTTTCTACAGAATTTATCCTGGAGTATCTAAACCTTGTGCAGCTGCTCCCTCGCTGCTCTGTGATTATCTGAGAAGCCAGCTGAAAGCTCATTTTTAGTCTTCTCCCTTTTCATGGGGCATTGCTTTACTGTAGTTATTTAACAAAATGCTGTGTGTGGCAAAAAAGAGGTGTTTCAGAACACAAACAGAAATACCCTTGTAAAAGTATTTAAGGCCTCAGGCCTGCCATTAAACTGCTCATCAGTGGTTGTGATCTCCATCCATGTTGCTCCCACGGGTGCCAGGGTGGTGCAGAGTTCCATGGGCACAACGAGGGATTCGAAATGGGGGACAAAGGCATGGAAAATAGGAGAGAAGACGCTGGTGGTTAGCATGGTTATTGCAGGTGAGTGCAGAGAGGGGCTGGGTGCAGAGCAGGGCAGCAGACAGCTGTGCGGCAGCAGCCCTTTGCAGAATGCTGGGGACGCAGCGGTCCTGGACCGAGGCACCCTGGGCTGCCACGCGGTGACAGCGCGTTATCGTGGGCTAGCAGATACCCAACGTGCCAGTCAGAGCTCTGGGGGGTCTGTCCAGCAGATCCAGGCAGGAGCCAGTTTCTCCCTGCATCCAAGGGAGCTAACACAGTCGAAAGCTAAGAAAAAGGGGGAAATAAAAGAAGCTTTAGAACTCGGTAGATCTGTAGATTAAACCAGTGCAAGGTCCTTGTTGTGCTGCCAAGGCATAACTCTACCAGGAAGCCTTGTGCTGTTTACCTTGCGGACTGCATGGCAAAATTTCCTCTAGGTGACCACTTAAGGAGGCGAAAAAAAATTTTGTTCACGAAAAATTGCCTTCAAATAAAGCAAAGCATAACAACTCAACAGGCTGGGAATGCTTAGGGACAGCCTGTTTGGACAGATGGCTGCTTAACAAGAACGGTCTCTTGACCGGGTTTCTCTGTCTGCATTCCAGGTACCTGCACGTAAGGAAGCAGATTACACGCGCTGTTTCAAATGTGTATCGATTTGCCAATGGGGAGAGAGAAAACTCCATCTTTGATAAAGAATTTGATTTGATGATCATTTACAGACCACACCACATGAAGTCTTGACACTGTTTCTTCACCCTAATTACTTTGTGAGCCATCTGGTGCACCTGCTGTTGCAGGGAGGCAGGAATAACAGTTTTACACCCTCCCTCCCTTTTCTTTTCCTTTTTATCACACTGAGATAGATCTTTTAGGTGAACATCCACCTGACGTGGCCAGACAGTGCAGATGTAGACGCAGGTGCAAACTCGGTCAACCGTGCCTCCAGATGGCTCTTACTTATTAAGGCAGCCAAAGTAATAACCACAGACAAAGGGCCTCCAAGAAAAAAAAAAGAAGACCATCCTGCAGGAAAACACTAGGTTCAGAGATGGAGTTTGTGAAGATCCCAAAGATGTAATCAGCTTGGAATCTATGGTGAAAACAGAACTGGTCGAGTCCTCTTGAAATTTGGATGAAAGGACAGACTGATAATTGAGCAGTCATGAAAAAGGTTAAAATGCAATAGTCTGTCCTGAAGGCTGATTACATAAGCATAAGTGCCAGCAGCTAGATGCCAAGATAAAAGCCATGGCTTCCTTTCCTCCCTGCTGAGTTATACACTCTGGAACTGAGAAAGCCAAGAGACAAAAGCAACAGGATATTTTATAGTCTGATTTGTTTTAAATGCTGGAGGTATCGCACTTCCAGTGGCTGAACTCCAAGCAAACAAACAAAGTGAACAAAATGAAGAAATTGTGCCCTCCCTCACCCTCTCCCTTTAATACCTTTAATTACTGGCCCACAAAGTGTGAAAGTTCAAAGGAATGAGTTTTGGGCTTGGGAAGCTGCCTTGCTAAACAAGTTCATTTGGGCAGAATAAGCTCACAGAAGTCCAGAGGCCACCTCTGCTCAATTGAATGAGCTCCCACTTGTTAACCTCAGTGCTCAGTATAGAAAAGGCATCAGGAAAAAAAAGTCTTTTTCAACCAGCTATTCCAACATACCTCCTTCAGGACTATCACATATGAGTTGAGGCTTTTCCTGCCTTGAGGGACAGCACAAAAAAGTCCCCTCCTCTTCAGTGATCATTTCAATAGCCATGCTGCCGAAATGAGTGTTCCACTGAGCAGAATTAATTGCTGCTTTCCACCTGTATCTTATTGAGAGAGCATTTGTGGCAGAGTGCCCAGCAGACACTGTGCTTCTGAGGACACTGGGGCCAAAAAAACAGCATGCAAAAGTGATGGGAGGTGCGAATCCACAGGCAAGACTCCCTTGGCCCTGCCATGCTGCTAGCAACACACAAAAACCTTCAGGCTTGGCTGAGGAGCAGACTCAGCCCTGCTGCAGCCCCTCTGCAAAATGAGAAGGAAATTTGGGGGGGTGGGAAGCTTCACAGTAGTAAATCTTAGTGAGAGGTGGGATTGCAGTGCACACAAGTTGTGCTAAGTTCCCCAGTTTCATTTCAAAATAACTATGAAAATGGCCTAGGTGTGTGTATCCTCTGACAGGTGTTCTCTGAATTCTCCTGCCTGGAGGGGTCTTTAAAGCCTGAGGCCTCAGTCCCATCAGCCCAAAGACTTTCATCACCATGAAGGCAATGAGATAACAAACCTGTCTCATAATTCCTGCCACACCCTAGAGAATCAAATCAATTGCGTGTCTCTCATGTATCTGATCAACATCCTTTGTCCAGTTTGCTTTCTTTCTTTCTCAGTGGCTTACTCACATGCTTCTGAGGCAGATAAAGGTATAGTCTCCTCTCCTCTCCTCTCCTCTCCTCTCCTCTCCTCTGTGGGGCTGGGGGAACTGGGGAACTTGTGCCTCGACCCTTTTTATGAAGGTGTCTGTCACTGCCATAAATACCCCTTTGCCAACACAGTTGAGAAACCTTGAAAAATAGTATTATTTCTAGAACTTGGAACGAAGAGTTTTGTCCTTGGACCAGTACCTCCTTCACAAACCCACAACCGCGAGACAGCTCCCTACCACAGGAGCTATAAATGCTGCATATTAAGCAGCAGATGGAGAAGGGGAGTGTAAGGAAGCAGTAAGAACTTCCCCACCAGCCTGATAGACGCTGTTCTTAGCAGAGCAAAACCTGACTGTTGCCAAGTTTTTTGCCAAGGTATGTTGGCAAAGACATAGGAAAAGGGAGAGTTTTACCAAGATTTTGAAAGAGGATAATACAAATAAGAGAAGAACTATATTCTGGATGATCATGCTTTTTCAAAACAAAACACAGGGATAGCAAAGCTACTTCTTAAGTCCTGTACTCTGTGTTGCATTGTGAGAACAAAACTTTCCCTAAACCCCCTGTTTTATTTATTGCTTATTCAGTTTGCTAGCCACATATAAAGCTAAACCCTTGCCAGTCTTCCTGGAAACTAAGCCAGTTAAACCACTGAAGAGATATATTTAGGACAGAGGAGTTGTAGGGGACAGCTGGAGCATATCTTATACTCCTTTACTGTGGCACTGTTTAGCCTTGTCACTGGGCCCAGAGTGAAATAGCTGGAACTCATATTTTAATGAATGACAGCCAGGCAAATTCAAGTCATGAAGTTGTGATCAGGTCTTCCTCAGTACAACAAGAATTTGGCTAAACCTGTATTTGGTTTGGTCTATAAATACATTGTCCTGTTAACAACCTCACCCAAAGGCAGCCTTAAAAATGGAACAATTTGTTTTTTAGAAATCAGGACTTACAGTGAGTGCTGCGATTTGGATGTAAAATCCAAGGACAATGTCCATGTCTTTTTGATGCTAAAGATTCACAGGGCAATTTCTGAATTCACTGAGGGTAGTTATCACTAATGCTGGGATTTACATGGCAAGACTGTGCTCTGTAGGATATTTTACAATGTTGTCTCTTTTCTGGGCTCACTGTGATCTACAGTACATATTTATCAGTTCACATCCTGCCTTCTGAACAGCCTGCATTGGCAGCAAAACAAATTTTATATCACTTATTAGTGATATAAATCAGGCATTCCAGCATTTCATTAATGGTAAATCTGAGGCTCATAATCAGAAAAGGGAGCATCAGGATCCCCCTTTCAGGACAAGATGCTTCTTGCAGCACCTTGTCCCCAACTCCAAATATTTTCTTCTCTGTTTTAAAGCTGAATTTCAGTTTGGAGATGCAGAATGACAGGGCTAAGTGAGAACCTTTTTGATGCACTGCCATATGCAAGAAGCAGAAGGAAGAACCTACAGCCTGGCTAAAGCAGCCCAACTCCATAAGAGGGCAGTGTAAGAAATGAGCATTGAAAATGACACAGAAATTATTTTCAGTAGCATTGATGTAAAACTTTGCACAGAGGGAAGGTTCCCAGCAGCTTCAGGTAGCTGGGGAGACAAGCTCTCCATGGAGCAAGGTTTCAGGGATTGCACTGAAGCCTGAAGGATTACTGCATAAAGGAATTTGCCCTTTGACACTCGCCTCACACTGGATTTTCTGTCTAAACCCATGATTTCATCTGGGTGGATCCTGATTTATACCTCTGTGCATAAAAGGGAGCTGATGCCATTAGTGGAATGAATGAAGTCTTAGGTCAGTGATGGTCTTGCCTGTGTGAGAACTGCGGGATCAGTCTGTATCACACTGGCCAGTCTTTGGCATTTGATGAGCAAGTTACCTTTATTTATAACATGGTACAGGACATGTTGCTGTGACTGACTCACAACAGCTGCAAGGTCAGAAGTTTGATACGCTGAGGGAAAAGTGTCCTGGCAGTGCATATCTGAAGATTGTGTTGAATCAGGGATATGTAAAAGGTTAAATGGGGTAAGTCTAGATTTCTGGGCTTTTTTATATCTCAGACTAGCTTTTTAGAAATATCCTTGGAGGATCCTAAAGAGCACTTTCTATATCAGAATGCTGAAATCACCCTTTTTGCCACCTTCCGTGACCTTTTCACCATCTCCTTACTTCTGCTTTGTAAAATAAGAACCACTAAAACAACCCTATCATTAAATCCACGGCATCTATTCCTTCATTGATTCTTGAGAGGCGATAACAAGCTCAGCTAGGAACACATTTTAATAATTATACAGCTATAATTATCATTTTGGCTTTGCCAGGATTTTTGAAAGATAAATTCTGCAATCTATTTTTAGGCTTGATAAGCAGGAGGACCTAGTGTCCTTTCCCTTTAGTAAATCCATGGGAAGTCTCATATGCAGAGGGAAACCGACTAAAAAAGAGCATCAAACAAAACGATGGGGCTTCTAATTAAGCATAATCTTGCAGTAGGTGGGTGCAGTACATACCTCAGCAGTGAAGGGAAAGAAAACTTTGTATTTTACACGTAAATACAGATGTTTCAGTAAATACTTGGAAAGTGGTCACCTTCCATGAGTAGTCCCATCCACACTAACGCTTATCCCAGGACAAATGGTGAGAGCAAAAAGCTACTCCAGGAAATCTTTTGGAGGATACAATTTGAAGGAGATCTCTGTTTTACACAGCTGGTTAGTTACGTGATATTTATCTGCTCATTTGCAAAACTGGATTTTGTAAGCAAGAACAAATGGCCACAAGCAGCAGGAAAGACAATGAAAAATGAAAACACAATTTCAAGGATGTCAGAGCTAGGGCTTTGAGTAAAGTATGAAAGCAGTCCCAAAGACAAGGCTTATGGATGGGGTCCAGATAACCGTTTCCTAGCAACAGGAATACTATTAAGGGGGATGCTGAGGTCTGGTTTAATACGTTTATCCAGTGCTTTGAAGGACAAGTAAGTAACATCAAATTCCTCATCTTATACAGGGCTACTCAGCCAGGTTCTGTAACTGTCTTTTCAAGAGGAGTTTCTGCAGAAATCGGTCCTGCATATATACCTCTCTTTGTCTGTGTACATTTATTAGTCCTTTTCTAGCAGAACATGGAAATAATCTTATTTATTGGGATACCTGCTTTGTGTTATTAAATTAGATGCAAGACTGCAGATTAGTTAAACACAATTATGTGAGAGTAAACTACAATACCTTCCGGTTTTATTTCTGGGATGTTTAGACAGTTAAGCTCACAAAAAAAATCTGTCACGGTACTTCAAAGTGTCTATCATAAAAGTTACTTTATGGCCCAGCTTTAATAAAAAATAACCATCAAAAAGAGAGGTTAACACCATGCAAACTTTTGTGAAGAAATTTGATAACTTGGTTAAAAACATTGTAGAATTCAGTACAATTCTTTAGAGTCTTTGCTCAACAGCAGTATTTATATATACATTGAAGGGACTAACACCAAAGCCAGAACTGAATCTAAATGTTGAAAGGCATGGAGAAAATTATATATTCAAGAGCCAAACACTGAAAAAGGTTAGTTGCTGCATGTCATTCTTCTTGTCAGTGCAGTCTTACTCTAGTAAGCTTCAAGTACAGAAAATTAATGATCACCATATCCCAGGCAGCCTCCCAAGCCAAGTGTATTGGGTTTGCATGGCCAAGCTTTGGTAGTGGGGGGCTACAGGAGTGGCTTCTGTCAGAAGCTTCCAGAAGCTTCCTCTGTGTCTGGCAGAGCCAATCCCTGGCAGCTCCAAAGATGGATGTGCCACTGGCCGAGGCCGGGACAATTAGAAATGGAGGCATTGCCTCTGTGATAACAGATTTAGGAAGAAGAAAAACAAGTTATTGCACAGAGTGTTAATTGTGGCCAGAGAAGAGCAGAGTGAGAGTCCGTGAGAGGAACAACTTTGCAGACACCAAGGGCAGTGCAGAGGGAGGAGGAAGAGGTGCTCCAGGCACTGGAACTGAGATTCCCCTGCAGGCCATGGTGAGGCAGCTGTGCTCCTGCAGCTCATGGAGATCCATGAGGATGCAGAGATCCACCTGCAGCCCATGGAGGAGAGTTGGATGCCTAGTGGAGGCTGTGACTCTATGGGAGACCTGTGGAGAGAGGGGCCATGCTCCCAGGCTGGAGCAGCCTGTCCTTGGAGGACTGCACCCCCTGGAAGAGTGACCCACGCTGCAGCAATTTTGGGCGGACTGTTTGCCCATGCAATGGACTCATGTTGCAGCAGGTTGCAGAGAGCTATTGCCTGTGGGATGGACTCATGCTGGAGAATTTCATGGAGAACTGTCTCCCATGGGTGACAGAGCTGTCTCCCCTGACAGACCTCAGACTGGAGCAGGGGAAGGACTCCGCTCCCTGAGGAATGGGATAAACAACAGGTGATGATCTGACCATAACTCAGATTCTCCCTGCACCTCTGGGGTAGGAGGTAGAGTTGAGAAGGAGGGAGGGGTGGGAGGAAGGTATTTTTAAGGTTTTATTTTTCTTCTCATTATCCTGCTCTGATTTTGTCAGCAATAAATTCGATTAGTATTTCTAATTCAAGCCTATTTTGCCTGCGATGATATTTGGTGAGTGATCTCTCCCACAAGTTATCTCAATTCACGAACTTCATTCTATTTTCTCTCCCCTGTCCAGCTGCAGAGAGGAGTGAATGAATGGCTTTGGTGGGTACCTGACACCCAGCCAGCATCAACCCACTTACATCAACCCTCAGAGGATTGCCTTCTGATTTCCATGGCATGTGACCTTTGAAAGTTATTCTTCCAATTTTTTGATGAAAGGGGACAAAACAAAATAGGATTTTGATGCTCAGGTTCTAGTTAATACCTGATGTTTGTGGGTTTTGCAGCACTGCATCAGAGGTCTGATTCTCCTTTTTAGGCATTTGGTGGATCCCTAGATCCAAACAACAAATTCTAAGTGCATTTCTTTCCACAGCCCAAAATAAACATGATGCAATACTCTAGGATGATCACATGATGCAATATGCTCTAAGACCCACTGCCATCCTCTGGGAAATTTTCAAAGTAACCCTTGGTAGAGAACTGGTTAGACATCTCTTGTTTCATTAGCCAACAGATGCAGTAGACTCGGCAGCAGCACTGTTATGCTAGAACTAGCAAAATTTCAAGGTTCTCTTATTATAGCAAGACAGCAAGCATATTTTTGCTTTCCCTCCATTTCCCTCAACAAGAATTTTTGTCCGAGTCCACCCCCTGCCCCCCCACACTTATAAGGCAGTGATCTCCACAGGGGCTGGAAGACTGATGCATCAGTATCCCACCCCATTTGACAGGAGCCCTCCAGAGCACCCCGAAGAAATGCCTGTGGGCAGGCTCTCCAGGTGGGCCTGCTGGGATAATAAGCTGCCCAATGGCATACTGAGCAGCTGAGCGTGCCTGAGCCATCAGTTCAGGTGACTCCTATCAAAAGTACCTGCATTTTCACAAGCTGTGAGGATCAGTCATGTCACTTTTTGGGTTTCCTGTCAGGAACGGAATGAGACAAACCTGGAAGCCATAGTGGAAATTAATTTCCCACCTAATTTGGCAGGCTTGAAAATCACAGAACCATAGAATATTCTGAGTTGGAAGGGACCCACAGGAATCATCAAAGTCCAACTCCTGGCCCTTACAGGACAGCCTAAGAATCACACCTTGTACTGAGAATATTTTTCCAAACTCTTCTTGAACTCTATCAGGCTTGGTGCTGTCATTACTTCCCTGGAGAGCCTGTTCCAGTGCTCAGCCACCCTCTGGGTGAAGAACCTTTTCCTAA